>JANHGB010053101.1:37945-57743 GCA_026283785.1 Coracopsis vasa
TCTCGTGGCTGGGTTGTGTTGTGTCTGGTAACTGGGTGCAGCTTCCGTGCAAGCAAGTACAGTAAACTTCATCTTTGTGTTTTGCAAGATACTAAAGGAGCCACATGAAAGAGCTAAACATGTATTACAGCTTTTCCATCAGCAGGACTGTTAGTAAGTCCTCTTCCATCCACATGGTTGTAGACTGCAGTTCTGTTAGTTTGAAATAGAGCTGATATTCATCAGTGGTGCCTGAAATCTTTCCTGTGTTATAATGAAAAATGTGAAGCTCAGTCATGCTGTTTAACTACTCATGTAATATCTAAACAGAAGGATTAGATTTGTCATTTGACCAAGTAATGAATTTCATAATGTTTTCAGTACAAATAGAAAGAGGATGAGTGACTAAATAGGGAATAAAGCTATTATGTTGGGTGTATTTTTGGCTTATGCTAATACTACAGGGCCGCGAGTCAGCATTATTTGTTTAGAAATGCTTGTCACAAGAAAAGTTTGCTACTTTGTGCTGATCTTTGCACAGTTTGTGAAATCTGCTGACATGGGCTATCAATACAGCTTTTAGTCTTACCTTTTATGTTTAAGGGCAGATAATGGAGGTGGTTTGTCTGTAAAGATCCATTTGCTCTGGATTGGCTATGTACAACATATTAGAAATACATTGTCATTTCCTATTTTAAATTGTGTCAGGCATCACAGTTCATAGAGTTACAGGTTTTATGGAAACATGTCAGTCACGTTGTCTGTACATTACTAAGTTAAGAGCTGAACAGTCGTGTGATTAGAAACAGGTGCCTATGGTCACACTTTCAGTGTCTGTACTGTAGTAGTTTGATTTAATTGAGTAATTTCAGTAACTTAACTGGCTGTTTGGAGCATGGTGTGAAGGAAGCAGCATGTCTGATAGTCTGCAAGGCACTGCTATCGGGTTTTTATTTCCTGAGAGATGTTCTTTTGTTGTGTGGTTTGGTTATTGTTTGATGGGGGTTTTTTGCGGGGGAGGTGAGGAAGGGAGTGTAGGTTTTTGTTTTGTCTTTTACAAAAGGTTGTGCCCTGTGAAACAGTGATTGGCTCCTCAGACTATAGGAGCAAATTACACCCGTAGTTATGATGCTTTAAGTCAAGTAGAAGAAGCTGTAGCGCTTCTCAGACTCCAGCCAGAATGGGCAGAATGGGTAGAGGTGGTTAATTGCTAATTTTATTCTCTGGATCTCAGAAAAACAAGATTTGCATGCAGCGCTGCACACATCTGTGTTGTGTTTTTTCTAACTAGTAACAAACCATATCAGACTGAGGATGCTGAACCAGAGTTTAGCCTCGGGGCTGAGCTGGGGAGCCCTGAGGTAAGACCAAATACTGCACCATGCTTCTCCACCATACTGACACAGCATTGCTGCCTGCACTTAGCTCACAGGGCTTGCTTGGATATACCTACAGGGCTGTGTGAGAGCAGGGGAAGGCGTTTTCCAGGCTATTTTAAAAGTTGAAGTGTCTTCATAGCCTCCTCAGTGTCACTGCCACACTTTAAAGAACATTTGCTTCCCTTCTTCCAGGAGGTCAGGCCTAGGGAGCCTCCCTGTGCTACCTCAGGGTGTTGTGTTAGTCATAGCAGGCTGCCCCTGTGTGGTTTCCACTTGTGAAACCTTCCTCTTGTGTGGAAGCTTTTAGGTCTTCCACTGATTGTGTGCTCGTGGATAACTTCCAAATTACTCTGTAGTGTCTAGAAACTGGGTGGGAATAAAAGGACAAAAGTTTTGGGGTTTTTTTGTTAAGGCAGTTCTATGTGTATTACCAAGTAGCATTTCATTCTCAGAGGCAGCAAAGAGAATAAGACAGTCAGAAACCCAGATTCCTGTTCAATGCCATGCAGCCTGGTAGAACTTTCTTTACATTTCCACTAAGAACTTCTAATCGTTCTCTGAAGAGGTGGTCAGTAAAGGACCAGATATTAGACTGATTATCTTCCAGAAAGCCTGTTCGTTTGGAGTTCTTTCCATTGAATTCTGGCTTCCTTTCAAAGTATTGGTAACTGATTACACTGCAGTGGTTTGATTCCCTTATCAGATAGTATGCTGAGTAAGCCAGGTCACTGACACTTGAGTTGAACTTGGGAAGTGCTAATCTGCAGTTTGAGTCTGTGGTTTAATGTTCAGGTGTGTGGTTTTGGTCATTTTGTCAGGGGTTGGTTACATAACATGTTTTCCTTTCGCAAGTTCATGTTGTCTCTTGGGATATCTCTGTGCTTTAGTGGCTTTTGTACACATTCCAGCCCTGCTGCTGAACTTCCTGTTCTTAGTGTGGCGGGTTTTCCTAGAACGCTATTTTGAAGCCTGGTAAACAGAGCAAGCAGATTGGCAGGAAGTCAGAGGGATCTCTGGGATGAGTGACGAAGTGCTTCAGCTACTTCTGCACTCTCAGCTTGATCTGATACTGGCCAGTATAAGAAAGGCAGGTAGTAAAGAACAGTTCCTCATCTTCTTCTCTGAAGTGTTAGAGCTAGATTGGGACAAGCTGAGATCGAACTGCATACAGGGAGTGCAGAAGCAGCTTATTTGCCTGTTTCCTACATTTTCTTGAAATTTCATCAGTGGTACAGTTCTGAGAGGGACCTATCCATCTCTATTCACCTCCTGTCTCCACACCTTCCATCTTCAGGCATTGTCAGCCTTCGGTATCCCCCCGCAGCGAAACAGCACCGATCCCAGTTCCCACTCAGCTGCGGAATTACCAACGCATAGAACAGAACCTTTCCTCTACTGCCAGCCCCGTGTCAAACCCGCACGGATCACCAAGGTGAGTCTGGGGGGTTTAAACTCCTTTTTCTTGGTTCTAGCTTGTGTTTGTACCTTGTCAGAGGTGCATGCTTTCTTGCTGATGTCATTTTTTGTTCTGCACAAAAACACACTAAAGACACTTTAATGATAACAAATAACAGTCCTTCACAGTCTCAAGATTGTTGGATGGGCACTTGAGATTTTTCATAGAAACAAAAGGAGCTTGTTTTTTCACTCAACCCAAGAAGGTAAAAAGATGAAGTCTTGCTTTTTATTCCTTTTTGTGTATTACATGGCATTACATTATAAACTAGAATGTCAGTAATAAGTTATGTTTTGGTTTTACACATGTAACGATGAGGGGAATGCATTGTTCTGTAGAATATCCAGGCATTTTTTGGGATGCTAGTTGACCAGCTTGTCTATTACAAAGCTCTAGTGTGCCAGACTTATTCTTTGCCTTGTAGTCTACAGAATCTGGATGGTGAAGGTCAAACAGACTACTTGGAACTCTGGAGATCTTTACAAAAACAAACTTGCAGTTCCTTGCTTGTTTTTTTAAGGATCTCTGGTTTTATAGTAGTTGCTACACTTGAGAAAGTGCCTTTCTCTTACATCATCTGTTTTTAGTTAACCTGACCTGTGGACCTGACCCACTGTGAAAACTGTCATAATCTTTGTTGACATAAAAATGGGCATTTGCAGCAATACGTTTCATTTGATTGTAAAATTCAAAATTTGATGACTTGAAGATTAGGAATCCATGTACTAAGGGATATCAGTTTTAATTTTCTCCAGTTAACAGACTATTATGTCATTGAAAGCTAAAAAGTCAATGTTGAATAAAGGGAATTAACTCTTGTTTGTTTTCAGTATGGGAAGCTTAGCTTAAGTTACTAGCTTAATAAGCTTCAACGTCATAGCTTTCTCTTTAAATGTCAGTGTTTTCTTTATCTGATATACTTCTTAGGGGATTCTGAAGCTTATCTCAAGGAACCACAGTTACTGTAGTGTGTGTAACCAGTCTTTTCACCTTGTTAGAGCTGGAGTTGTGAGACGCTCAAATACCAGCCCAATGGGGTTTGTGAAGATGGGCTCCTGTTCTCCAGTGCCAGCTGACACTGCACAGGGTGTTGGGCGCAGGTTATCCACAGGATCTTCTAGACCCTATTCTCCTTCACCACTAGGTAAGCCCATAAATTCTTAGCAGAGAAGGTAAAGCAAAGGTTTATCTGGAACAGTAATTCAGAACACTAATTCTTGCTTGAAATTATCTTAAACCAAAATCCACCCAACCAGGTCACATTTGCAGAAGTAATTTCTGTTAAATGACTCACAGAAGTAAACTAACTCAGTTTTATTTTGCTTTATCTTCATCTGTAGGTGAAATATAAAGCATAAATTCACATTTTTATTTCGTTTGCATAGTTGGAACCATACCTGAGCAGCTTGGACACTGTTGTTGCGGACAGCTTCAAGGACATGAATCAAGGAGCAGAAACTTCTCAGGTGAGTGACTTTGGACAGCATAACCACTACTGTTTTTGATAGAGCTTCTAAAGCTTTTTGTAAAGGGAGAGGAGAGCCAACATTACATTAGTATGAGTTAATAGGAGACATTGGGTAAGCAGTGCACTGAGTTTCTGTAGAAACTTAGCCCAGTTGTGACAGAATCAAGACACCTTTCCCCATAACTAATTCCCTACACAGTAAAGGGGTAACTAAAATTTCTTTTGCTTGAGATAAAAAAGCAACTCTGGTAATACCTGTCTTGAAACAGGGGTGGAAGTAGATGGATTATAATGAATGGAAGTAACATGCTTCTCAGAATCTGTTTTTGATAGACCAGATCTGTTATGCCAGCCCTCAGAAAAGGGAGGGAGAACTGCCAGTGTACACCATGCAACACATTTTCGTCATTCCCTTGGAAATTGACTGGGATCTGATGTTAGTGTTGCTAAGCATTCAGTAAGCCTTGCAAGTCATAAATTATGGCATGCCAGCAGGAGAAGGGAAAAAAAAAGATCAGGAAGAAATAGGACTTGTTTTGAGACTGTTAAAGATGGAATTGCACTGTAATGCCAGAAGGATTGGGCATGAGAATATGCAATTCAGCAACACATTCTGCTCTGTGTACATTTTGGGTGCATTTTCTTCTTTTTCTAAAATACTGGTTATGCTCTTTAGTTTGACTTTCTTAGAGGTGGTGTTGAAACTACGTTATGGGGTTTTCCCCTGTTTTAAATGCTTCCCAAAATCATCTAGGGATGAGCCTTCATTTGTTGGAGTAGCCGTATTTCATATCTGAGTGGGGTTTCATCCATAGGAGACATTCTGTAACATGTCTCAAAAATTGCCTTTCTAATTGCTGTGCCATTGGCAGTCTCAGCAAAAGACAAGGAATAAGTGAAGCCACAGATTTTAAATAGTCTTGTCTCTTAAAAGAAAAGGGGGTGATGTGAAGAGAATACAAAGCAGTGTGTATGTTTGTTGCATCTCTTCTTTGGATAGAATTTTGTACGGCTTCTGGTTTAGTGCCTTTTGCCAGTGTCAAACTGACTTGTGACATACCAGAGCACTGGTTTTATGGCTGTAAGGTGGTGGGGTTGTTTTATTGTTTCATTTATTCATGTATTTCCTTCATTCTTTTCCTACTTGACTTTATATCTTAATTTCAGATGAATGCAGTGGTATTTCTATTTGTAAAATACCACAAATTGCAGTGTTTATATGGCTATGGGAAGCTGTCTTTTGCTTTTGGGTGACGGGAGGTCATCTATACTGAGATTTTCTAAGGAGTGAAGATGCCTGTCATAACATAGCTTCTAAACTAATTGAGCTGCTTCTGCTGCCAGTGACAGCAATGGACAAACTTCTAATTCAGAAGCCTTCCCCATGGTGGCAATGACACTAGAACAGTAAGCAGTGAGATTTAAGATTGGTTTCTAAAGTGACAGGTGAGGACTTTCAATGCTATGAGACAGACAAGCAGAGGGATTTCAAACAAGCAGATTCTTGGCTGGGAAGTTAACAAGAAATAGACTTGATCTTTGCTGGAGCGGCAAGCAGAAAAGCTATTCTAAAACACATTGTTTAATGGAGTGGAATGAAATAAAGTAGCTCTTATTCAAAATGTAACTAGCCAAAAGCACAGGCTTAAGAAGGCTGAAAGATGTCTCAACAGCTGGGCACTTCACTGAGCAAACTGCAAGAAGTTTGTGATTTTTGTTTTTCTTTTCTGAGCATGCATTTATGAAACAGAGCCTATTTCAGATGATTGTCTTGGCCAGCCCTTAAACATCTTACATAGTTAATATGGTTCATTTTCAGTTTTGCCTTTTTTTTTTAACATGAAATTGTTATGTTTTTAACATGAAATTGTCGCTTCAGTGTCAGTTCTTTGAGGTTACTAAGACAAGCATTTTATCTGGGACACTGTGGCCATAAAGCTAAAGTCTTATGTACTATTGCAGAGTTTCTCATCAGAGACATAAAAATACCACAAGGAATGTGATCACATTTCAGGTTCCTTTTTTTGAAAGAGGGGAAGGGCACCTTTGGGTGGGTGAGATGTTCATAAGAGAGATTTCCCTAAAGCCCTCTGTTTAAATGACTGCTTATAGCTCTTCCATTTCCATTTGTTTTAGGAGAAACTTTACACTCATACTAAATCGTGGACTTGCTCTGTACATAATAAGCTTTTGGATAAGATTCAGTCTGGCAGAGTAAAAAGTAGATGACTGCCCAAAGTAATGATCCCAAACTGTTCTATTTGAATAATGTGGTCATTTTTAGTACTTAGTTTTCTTGCAGGAGCCATGAGATGAGCTGCCTTTTGTGTCTGCAAATGAAGTCACTATGTACAAAACAAGTCACTAACATGTAATGTCACATTCACACACTTGTTTGTACAATTACAATTCCAGTACTTGAGAGCCTCTATTCAACCTAGAGCCTTGATGGCTGCACTTGAAATTTCAGTATTGGTTATGCCATTCCTGCTGAATCTAACCACTTTATTTGCCTTGATAGAGGTTGCCAGAGGTACTGCAGTTGCCAGTACAGCTGTCACCTTGAAATCTTGCCGATCTGGCATCTTAAACATCTGAATAGCCGACAGGCTAAATCCGTTCTCCTTGCCATCTAGGGAGTTAATGATCAAACGCAACTCATAGTATTTGCAGTCCCATTGCCTTTCAGTTTAATGTTGATCTCTGGCATTTTGGGCTTTGTTGATATATTTTCCAAGCATTGCAAGTGAAATATTACTTCATTATTTTTCATCCCCACAGGTTCTCCAATACCACCATCTCAGTCTCCGCAGTCACTTCTGATGGGAGCAAGGTTGCAGAGTGCGCCTACTCTCACAGATATTTACCAGAACAAGCAGAAGCTCAGAAAGCAGCATTCAGACCCAGTATGCCCATCCTATGCTGGGTATGGATACAGTCACTCTCCACAGCCAAGTAGGCCAGGTAGCCTGGGAACATCGCCTACCAAACATATGGGATCGTCACCTAGGAGTTCAGACTGGCTGTTCAAAACTCCATTACCAACGATCATTGGCTCTCCTACTAAGGTTTGTTAAGTTTGCCACTGTCAGTAAAATGTGGTAACACACTGCCTGAAATCATTCCCAGTAATATTGTGGGGGTTCTAACTTTAGTTTTTGTGTGTTCTTCGTCTTGATTCTTAAAGGCAACTGCTCCTTTCAAAATACCTAAAACTCAAGCATCCTCAAACTTGCTGGCCCTGGCTAATCGCCAGGGCTTGGTAGATCCCTCACTGCAGCCTAAAGACATCACTGACCCAAGGGATTTCACACACTTCCACTCAACCCAAGGAGGTGATAAGCAAGCAGGAGAACAGCACAGTAAAACTACCTTCGGCAGGTAGGTATTGTAGTGTTTATAACCTGTAAAACTGGGTAGGTAACTTGGCAGAAGAACGTACGTTGCACACAGCAACTTGGAGAGGAAGAGCACGCAAAAAGTGAGCTGTGAGGAGATGCTGAGGTTTGATGTATACAAGAGAAACATTTTGTACTGTGTATAAATATAGCATGGACTTCCTGAAGCGCTTTGTGTTGCTGTCTAGTTCTCTTTCATTTTGATTATCTGAATATGGAATTTCATTGCCTCTTTGAAGCCTGCTCAGTTTTTGCTTGAAAATTTATGTGATAAAATTTGCAGTATATTTTTTTAAGAAAAAAGGGTATCTTTGTTTTTGTAGTTAGCTCTGCCTCAGAAGGTCCATGATGAACAGCGAGTTTTCAAGCCTTTCTGTACTTTGAAGAATTCCCTATAATACCAAGATTATTATCTGAAAGTCATCCTTAGTTGCAGGTTAGATAGGAGGATCTCACTGAAGAACTTTTGTTGTGAATTCATAACATTTTTTCTCTAGGTCTGTTAGTACTGGGAAGCTCTCAGATCAACAGGTAAAGACTACCCTTGGTGGCCAGTTATATCAAGGCAGCACAGACAGCCTCAATACGGAACGACCAATGGATACAGGTAAGAAACAGATGGATACATCCAAGCTTTCTTTATGTGCTAGGTTTTTTATGGAGTGCCAACTAGATGCAGTTCTGCTTCCAACTTCAATAATTGGCTCTGACAATTTTTAGCCTCAGTACAGCAGGGTGGTTTTTTTTTTCTAATCTTTAAGAGGGGATATGTTCCATTTCTTTAGCATAGCTTTAAAAATAACAGAGACAGGAAAATAGCTATTTCTGTGCTAAACAGAAATATCTTAACTGCCTCTACTGGCTAGAAGGGTTTGGGATCTTTTTTGTTTGGTTTTATTTTTAATAGCACATTTTGTGGCTGTTTCATTTCCTAATTACACCCTGTTTTCATATGAAAGACAGTTTATGTAATTCTGGGTCATTTCTTCTTTTTTCTCCTCCCTCCCCCAGCTTATCCCGTGCCACAAGTGGCCACCAGAAGTTCTCACCTTGTTTTTGAGCAGGTGGAAGGAGTTCTGCAGACAGGGCTGGTCTTCAGCCTGCAGACCTGTCATGGTCTTTGTCTGAAATTTTTCTGTTGTATCTTTTGCTGCAGTACTGGTGGTGTCCTCAGGCTCTCAGAAAGCCTCTGTTGCTCTTTTCTAGGTGAGATTAGAGCAGAGAGACATTAAAAGATACGTGTAGGCTGCATCTTGTCTCTTTTTGTGTATCATCAAGGCTGTCCACTCAGCTTGTTTTATTTGCTGTCAGAACTTCTAACTAGTCCAAATCTTGGATCTACATCCAAGCATGTAGTGCTGCAGTGCTCCAATTTGCTGCATGTAATTACTTGATTATATCTAATAGGGACTAATTTGCTGAAATTCTCTTTTCCAGCTCCAGCAGGGGCCTATGGTATTGCAATGGCACCTCCTTCCATGGGAAGCGGGGCAAGTTCTCGGGCTGTCATGTTTACTGTTGGGTCTCCTCCAAGCAGCGCTACCCCTCCTACCTGCACCCATATGGTCCTCAGAACAAGAACCACCTCAGGTAAAACTTCCCTTACTAGTCTGGACTGTTCTCAAGCGCAATATTTGGGCTTGCCCACTTCTTGGGTCAGTAACCTGATTACTGCCTTGCACAACAGGTGCAAATCCTCTAGGTCGTAGTGTAAAAGTAGTCTGTAAAGTAGAGATTAATGTCAGATGAATTCTGCCCTTTTTTTCTCCTAAAGAGATGGCGAGAGGCATAGATTTACAACACAGCAGTGTGTAACCTGTGTATACAGCTTTACTCCACCACAGGGAGTGTAATAGATCTCTGTGACAAAGGTGGAAAGGAAAAGTTGGATTTCTGATTCTGCTTTTTTGCCTACTGCTGTGCGTTGTACCAGAAACAGCACACAAGCAGTGTGAGCTGACTGCATTTGAGCATGTGTCAGCTATGTTGCCAGATATCAAAGATCTCAAGGTAAAGGCTGTCATCTGCTCAGGATGATCAGGAGTGTGCAGCAGTGTGCTTTTGTGAACTATAGCACAACCTTCAGTCTGTACTGTTGGACTCTGCCTTGGACTCCTTGTCAGCCATTCCCAGAATCTGTGTTATGGATTGTCACTGTTCATTGTGGTGTAGCCTTTGCATTCTCCACAGACTGATGTAAGGAACGATCAGGAGAGCTTCCCAAGAGTGAATCTGTGCTGACTATTGATTTGTCATTTGCAATCAACTGCAGCCCCAGTGCTGTGAGTTGGAACATCCTATTAGACTGAATGTGTGTGTTGTTTTTCTTGTAGTTGGATCAAACAGTTCTGGAGGGTCTCTCTGCTCTACTAGTGGCCGTGTATATATGGGCTCTCCTCCTGGTATTTATATGGGTTCTTCTCCTCCGGGAGCCGAGGCAGCTCCAAGTCTGAAGTACATGCCTTATGGTACTTCGCCTCCCAGCTTAGAGGGCTTTATCACTTTTGAAGCTCCTGAATTGCCTGAGGAAACTTTAATGGAGGTATAGAAAAAAAAAATGTTTTATAATGTGTAATGCTGCTAAAACAGAGACATGGTAAAAACAGGACCATTCAGTGCACTTTGTAGCTTCCTCTTCACTGTCTCACATGTTCCTTTATAAGATCTTGAAAATATTCCTGTATCAATAGTGACCAACTTCTCTTTAGTCATTATTCCTGGCATATTATGTATTTGAATAGGTAACCAAAGGAAAATGATTGCTTTTGTTCACCAGAGCCTTCCAAAGAGGCCTCTGTTTTAATGCCAAGTCTCTGGACGTGGGTGCTGACAGTAGCAATATCCCTCTGGGCATTGCTTTTAGCTGCTGCTTCACAGTCGGTGGATGACGTTAAATCCTACTTGTGGGAAGAGTGTCCTATATGGGTTTTTTTTAATGTGTGGAGGAGTGACACTTTAAAAACACAATTTGGGGCGGTCTTTCACCAGACTGCTATCCTTAGGCTGTAAATTTCTCAAGACAGATTGCTGTTCTGTTTTCTCATTCACATCTCACTGGAAAGTGTTTGGGTCCCTATTGAATCTATTGACTGCTTGACAGTACACTGTATTCTTCCCACAGATAGAGTTGAAATGAATTAAGATCTGTATTACTAATTAAAAGATTATAAATATTGCTAAGACATGTTTCATTAGTTTTGAAGGCTAACTTTGGGGTTTTTTGAGCAGAGACTATGCATGTGTTATGTATTTTAGTCACCAAGAAGCAGTTTGGTATTAGCTCCAATTGAAGCTGTTTAGTTTAAAGTGTAAACTTTGGGTTTAAACAGCCACCTTTTAATACAGTGTAATTCTAGATCTAACTGTAAATTAAAAGTGAAGCAGATAAGTATGAAGCTTTAGATCAGTTCTTTTATAGGTATCAAGTCTGTTTAATAAAAGCCAAATGTTCCTTCTGGCTTCTCATGCACGTGCCGAGCATACTTTTGGGTTGCTGATAATATAAGAACAAGTATTATGTCCCACTTGTGATTCCTTCAGTTGCTTGGGTTTCAGCAAACATAGAACTCCATGTCCCAATTTCTTTGGCTTTTTTGAAAGACTCTTAAGTATAAGCTACAGTATCTTGAAATTATCGACAAAGAACAAGTTAATATCTGTTGATCTGTTGATTCGGACCCATTTGATTCTGTAGTTCCTAATTCTGGCTCTACTACAATGTGATTTATGCATAGAACTGACATACCAAGAAACCCTCAAATGATTAGCAAGGGGTTTAAGTGTCCTTGTTTGTCTTACGGCTTAATGGTTAAATTGTTGTCATCTTTCCCTCTGACAGAGAGAACATACAGATACACTGCGTCATCTAAACATGATGCTGACATTTACAGAATGTGTTCTGGATCTGACAGCAGTACGAGGAGGAAACCCAGACCTGTGTACTTCTGCAGTATCACTGTACCAAATCCAAGAGAGCATAGTTGTTGATCAGATCAGCCAGCTAAGCAAAGAATGGGGGTAAGTATGCGGTCAAATAGTATTAAGAGAACTAGTGAATGCTGAATACAACCAAAATGTATGCAAACTATGCCTGTTTTGTTGAGAGTGATTGTTCTGCTGTCTAGAATCTTCTATAGGAATAAGTTTTTAGCAATGAAGACATCAGAAAGAGCAAAGGGTAGAGAGGCATTTGCTAGCAGACAAATAAAAAAGGACAGTGTTTTCTGGCCTGCCACATAAGTTGGGGAAATGGTGAAGAGTTCAGGCTTGAGGTACAGCCCTGCATTTCAAACCTTAGGAATTTGTGTACCAGCTTCTGTCAGATCTGAATCCTCATCTGTTCGTGTTGACCGGGCTGAAGCAGTAGCACTGTGGTGGAGGTTGGGAAGGAGGAAGGAGTGTCCAACTTTGACCATTTTTTCCAGTGGAACTGATCAGCCCTAATACAAAATCAAAGAGAAATATGAGAATTTTGGAGTGGTGGGAAAGGGCAGTTCCACTTCCTGCTTGCTTTCTGGGGAAAAAAAACCAACAAAAAAGCCTTGCAAAGTGTTTACTTTTCACAACTGAGGGGCATAGGAAATGACACTGCAAGAAAAGTACACCCAGTCACTTGTGGTAAGACATTGACCTCGGGCAGTTAGTCCTCACAAATAAGTGTTCTTTTTAAAACGTCTACATTAAAGCAGTTTGTATTTGCTGCCGCAGCTACTAGATGAGCAGATGTACTCTTCAACCCGTGACAGCGTGTTTGTGAAGGGAGGGGTGGAGCTGCATTTTAAACATCTGTCTTCCTCTGCTGCTGCTGCTGGGTCCTGTGTAGGGCTGTGATTTAAAGTGATGTCTGCCCGTGGCTTGAATGTGTTCATAAAAGGTGTGTTGGTACATAATTACTTATTTTTTTCCCCCCCTCCCTAGACAAGTAGAGCAGCTGGTGTTGTACATGAAAGCTGCCCAGCTGCTCGCATCTTCTCTGCATCATGCCAAAGCACAGGTCAAATCGGGGAAGCTGAACCCGTCCACTGCTGTTAAGCAAGGTAGATGCAACATAATCATCTAGTTTGCTTTGCCTGTGAATTTTCATTGCTGATAGGTCACTCAAAAAGCTTAAATTACAACATTTGTTTGTTTTCTTCAGTACAAGAGAAAATGTATGATTGTACAGTTCTGATAATAAAGGTACAGCTAGAAACTATTAAGAAATGGGCAATTACTAACTTGAAATGGAAATTATTTGATATATACCTAATTTGTAGAACTGGCAGAGTAAATAAACATGAAAAGCTCAAGTTTAAACAGATTGACTTTGCTAGTGCTGGGAAGAGCTGAACTTAGGCTATGTTGTTTGGTTGTTTGCTTTTATTTTGTTTTAATTTCTTCTTACCTTTCCTCCAGTTGTGAAAAGCCTCAATGAGAGATACAAGTTCTGTATTGGCATGTGCAAGAAACTGACTGAAAAGTTGAATCGTTTCTTTTCGGACAAGCAGAGGTTCATTGATGAAATCAACAGTGTAACTGCAGAGAAACTCATCTACAGCTGTGCTGTAGAAATGGTAAGTTACTCCTTTTACCTAAATGATAGGACATTGAGATGAATAGTTTCCTTCTCTCTGCATCACCAGAAAATAGAATGTATGTTTCCAGCGTTCTGTTCATGGTAATCTCTGTTAGTCTTTCACTCTCTTTCCTGCCCTGCCTTAACTGTGGCTAAAGTTCCTGGCAGATACTGCTCCTCAGAGACACTTCCACTACATCAGCACGTTTGGTCCAAAACCACTAGGAAGTGAACTCCTAAGCCACACAGCTCTGTGTGCTGCAGTCTCCACCAGTAAGGCTTAGTAAAGCACAGAAGCAACAGAAGTAGCTTCGTCCATCTACCAGGTTAATCTGAAGAACATCAGCCTGTCCATACAAAGCAAAAACAGTAGAAAAAATGTGGAAGCCTTTTTGTGTAATTGATAAACTTTTTATCTGTTGTGGAGCAGAGGCAGTAACCACACAAGGAACTTAACTGCTTTTTTGATGAGAGGGAAGTCTTTTTAACACAGGTGTCACACACAAGACAGTGGAAAATACTGTGGTTAACCCTGATAATGGTGCGGTCATGCACAATTTGTCTTCTTTATGAGAGAACGCAGGTGTAAGAACAAGCCTATTTATTTATGTGTTGTTGTAACACATGTAAACCAAAAAGATCAGAAAGTGCTGTTACAGTTTATATGTGCAGAATACCCTTAGTTAATATAGCACAGGTGCTGTATTCTGTCAGACTTTGTTTTGTTGTCTCACAGTTATAAAAACAGATCAGCTAAATTAAGGTTCAAAAAGCATTCCATTTGAATTTTTCATTTCATTATTTGCCTGATGCAGTTTACGTAACTGAATCTCCTGAATGATTGCAGGTTCAATCAGCAGCTCTGGATGAGATGTTTCAGCAAACTGAAGATATTACATATCGATACCACAAGGCAGCCTTGCTGCTGGAAGGACTGACTAAAATACTACAAGACCCTGCAGATATAGAAAATGTGCACAAGTGTAAGTTTAAATTGAATAATGAAAATATTGACAACTGCATGGAATTAATGCATTGTAAAATAACACTGGAGTCATCACCTATTTGTCACCTCTGTCTGTTTGCAGATAAATCTAGCATCGAGCGAAGGCTTTCTGCACTTTGCTGTAGCACAGTGGCTGTATATGAGCAGTAGAAATATCCCAAGGACCAGATGGTGTGAACATACGGGACCACATCAGTGATACTGCACTTTTTTCACTACAGCTTAATTGTTGTTCTTGTTCTGCCCCGCGTGGAAGATGATTCTTTCATTTCTGTGGTGACTACCAAAGAAACAGCAGCATTATTCAAAGAGGAGAAATTCCAAAAGTACACTTGCCTTACTGATCCAGCAGCTCCTTTTTCTTCCTAGCAACAGAATTTAAAAGAGTCTCTCTTCACATTTCAAACTGATCCTTGTACATGTGCTTTGGACTTGAATGATCAGGGGTTTTGGTTTTTTTTCCTCATGAGGTTTATAGTGAGTGGATCCTTCTGCATCAGGTACAAAAACACATTTCCCTTGGAAGATTCCCTCAAATGTTTGTGAAAAATATTTTTAAGTTGTCATTAAAATGTGGCAGAGTGGATTTGGGAAACCCTAACCGTGTGCAAGTGCTGATTGAAGGGGCTAAGCTGGCTTGTATTGGAGCTCACATGTTGTAAACGTGGCTCAGCTTGTTATATGAAGGGATGACGAGGAAGTGCTCCTTTACACAGGGGAAAGATGGTCATGGAAGAAATTGTGCTCCATCTGTGCAACATCCCCAGTGGGTTTTCAGCTGATGTGGATACAATTTGATGATCTTCTTCCAAAATATTTTGTTTTGCACTAATTTACTAAAGCAACTGTATATTCATTTTTGAAGAACTATGTTAAAAAATTAGAGAAAGAAGGCACAATGGACTTGGCTGAATTTCATTTCAGTGTACATAAAATTCTTTTCAGAATTTCAAATGTAGCTTCTAGAAGACTTTCAAACTGTAAAAACTTGTATTCATGTGAACCTTTCCATTTTATACCTATTTGTCTAATACTTGAGTAACTACTGGTCTGGACTTTTCTCAGTAATAGCAATGTTGAGTTGCTGGTTGTTTGCTTTTTATATAGATTTGGTTGCATCTTTTATTGTGCATGCAATACGTGCATTAATGCCTGCAGTCTCTAAGGATGTAATGACAGTTCTCTGTAGTTTGTTTCTTGGGCAGTATTACAAGAAATACTGTAAACTGAAAGGTTCTGCAAGGAACCATGCAAAACCAGAAAATAATGTTGGAGTTTGAGATGCTGATAACTTGATGTAGAATATCTACATACAGTGTGTGTGAAAAATCAGGATTATTATGTGTGCATTTTGGGGGAGAGGTGGGAAGCTTCATTTAGCCTTATAGGCATTATCATTTCAAGCATCCCATGAGATCATCAGGACAGCGATTTGCAGAGTATTTAGGCAGATCAGCTTCTCTGGAAATGGTTCCTATACTTTATTTTGGGGACTTTTTTTTGTTACTCAACTGCTTGAATACTTGAATAAACCATTCTCCAGGACAAAAATCATTTTAATCCTCTTAAACACAGTGATCTGAATTATTTGACAAAGTTGTACAGGGCTTACACATCAAAATACTGTTTCAGTGTTTGGATAACCATGTGTTTCCTTTACTTTGACAGAGTAATGTACTTTTTACCTTATTTATCTGTATGAAAATCCAACAGTTAATTTGAAAGTGTTTGTTTATATAATGTTTGTATTTTTAGGTCTTTAATACGGTGTTTCTACCTCTCCTTTGTAATTGCATGCATTATTCTTGAAACTAAGTAATAACTCACTGAACTGTTGCGTAATAAATAGCCTTTTTATTATGGCCTGTATAAATGTATATTAAGGTAAAAATAAATACTGACACTAGAAGTGTTTCTATGGTAAAACTGACTTTCTGTGTCTCTATAACCAAAAGCCAGTGGTGTGAAACCAGCCTGTACTTGGCTAGTTAAACCAGTTGCTGAATGTTCCCCTCAGTACTTGGATGTGCCACCAGGGCAGGATGGGGCAACTTGCTCGAGTTTGTTATCTCTGGATAGCTGTGGCACAAAGTGTCCCTGAGTTTGTTTTCCATGGCTTCAGCAAAACAATTTACGCTGCTTTTTTTAATTATTCTTTTAAACTTGGATTTGAAAACAAATAGGCGAAGTAGGTTCCTGGGTAACAGCTGTATGTTCTTTCAACAAGGTGCTTATTTGTTGCCTCTAGCAAAGAAGAGCTGTCTGGGCTGCCAAAACAGCGTATACAGAGCGGATTGACAAAAACTGGCAGTAAGTTACAATTCCTATCTAAGCTTTACAAAAAACAGGCTTTGTCCCCCTTGTAACCAATATCTTCTCTCCAGCCAAGGTATGCTGGGGTAGCATGTGTGTGGCTGTTGTTTTACTTAGTTGCACCATCAAATTCTTCTCTGAATTTATTATTTTAAGAAACCCCTATGCTTTTTGACTGGCACATGAAGAGGATGAGGAAGAAGTGAGCAGGGAATGCTAATGATATGGTCTGAACACAGATCTAGAAACAAAGCAAAAGCCTTAATGCACAAGTCTAGGAGATAGGCTGCTTTTCCCAGGAACTCACTGGTTTTTGTTGCTTTTCTTTTTTTCCTCAGGATTCAAGCTCATTCTCCTTCCACTCTTGCCAGCAAGACTACAGCTGCACAAACAGGAGAGGAAGAAAAGGCCTGTTCTTGTTCGCTGTTTTCAGGAGGAGGGGACCAATGCTCATGGCCTGTCTTTCTGCATAAACTCATCCTACAAAGATCCTGAAGCTGTCCTCTGTCTTCAGCTCTCTGTGCTGAACAGCAGGTGCTTGTTTCTACCACACACTTTTTTCTCAGCCTTTGATAGAACTTGAGATGCTGGATGTGCTTTTCTAGTTCAGCTCTCTAGCATCTACTCGAGAGCACCATGTTCTGTACTTGTTCCACTCTCTCCACAGTGTATAATATAGACTGAAGAATCTAAACCATGTTTTGATTCTGACATTTGCTGCTTTTTATAAGCAAGAAGTTGAACTCTCCCTGAGCCCTTCCTCTGATACAGTGGATGAAATCCAGGTAATTTAACATGCAACTAAGATACTACAAAGTATTGAAAAGCATTTTTCAGTTGAGAGGTGTGAGTCGTTCTTGGGACTTGCTAGGTTCTGCATAGTTCTTGCTACAGGCACATCCAAGTGTTGCCATTGCTATCTCTGGGTTCAGAGGCAGTAGCTGTTGTTGTGATCCACTGGTGTCACAGCACTGTGCCATGCACAGCCCAGCTGTACCGAAGAGGGAAGCTTTCTTTTTAACTTCTACAGCAAGTGAAGCTGGATACTGCTGCTTTCACAGCTTGTTGAGGTTTTGAAATTCAGATAGGCTGGCTTGTGGCCTGGCTTGTGACCCACCTCCTTTTGGTCTCCTGCTTCCTTTCCTATTCTGTTTTATTAAATTTGGATCCTTTGACTCCTTTGCTCTGAACTCTGCTTCCTACTATCTTTTTTTTGACTGTCCAGGGTGCCTTTAAGTCTTCAAGCAAATCTCCTTTTATCCTGAACTTCCCTGTCCAACCTGAGCCATAACCCTGGCTGTGGCTTGTTAAAAAGCTCCCACGTAGCTCCTTCCTTCTGTAGATCAGAGAAGTGTATCTCCGTAACCCCTTTCTTGAGGTTTGTAAGTCAGCTGGAGCCCAGTCTAACCAAGTCTTGGCACTGCTTCTTCGGACAAACACCTTTTCAATAGGCTTTTGTATGCGACAGGCTCCCCCCTCCTCTTTGGCTGAAAGCAAACCAAGTGCCAGTGGTGCTGCTGAGTCTTGTTGCAGTCTTTGTGCCAATCATTTCCATTGTTTCTTTGTGTGGCTTTCACATTTTCCATGGCCCCAGCTATGTCTACAATGCAGCCCACAGACCATGGGTCTGTACGACACAGTATCTTGTTCTCGCCAGTGTGAGATCAGCCACAGCTTTCAAAACAAGTGATGCCATAAATGAACTAAGCCGCATTTATTCATGTAGGTTCCTTAAAACCTCTCCCTGTTGTTAATCTTCTGTACCTGCTTTCATGATTGAGTGCTGTTTGGGCTTCTGTTTCTGCCTGTCTTGTGCCACTGGCCAGATTGTGTAACTTTGGAAAATACTTGGAACTTGAGACTAGGTAGATGTTTAAGTAGAAACTGAGGATTCTCAGCCTGGCTTACAACTTGAAGCTCTGTAAGCATGGTGTGTGAGCTAAAACCATTTATTGATGAGCTGTGTTATTTGGTGGACTCTTGAAACTGTACAGTTTACCTCCTAAACTAAAGTTCTTCCCCAGGCTCTCCATGATGCTTTTGAGAGCAGGGCAAGGACTAGTACAAAGGGATGCTCCCCAGGCCTAGAGCCTGTCACACTGCATTGCCTTGCTACCCCTAACTCCATGAGGGGGGTGAAAGCAAGGGGCTGTCAGGAATGGAGTGGAGAGGGGAGTCTCAAGCTCCTCTTCTCACTGAAATATCTCTTGCTGCTGCAAGTATAGCCCACTAGAGCACCCCCAGTGCTGCTTACCTCCTGATTCCTCTGGAGTTCAATTTCCCCATAAATAGTTCCTTTTGTTTCCTAGTGACTACATAAAAATAGAAAACACTGTCAGCTCCCAGGCGTGGGGAGCACGCTGCAGACCATGCGTTTCACTGGGTGCTGTCTGGGGTATTATTCAATTTCATTCAAGACCCCATGATTCCCTGAAATCCACGTGTCTTGCCCAGCTGCTGCAGGGAGACTCAACTGATATTTTGCAATGCTTAAAACACCCTCAGCCTTGCTTTCTGTCCATAATTTGCTAAAAGGTGTCCCTGACAAGGACCAAGAGGGGTCATCTCCCAGGATGGAGCACGCTGCTACCAGGTTTCTGCGAAAGCAAAGCACTGTACCAGCCTGCTGGCCACTGGGATGAGCTGGGACATGACACCAAGCACAAGAAGTACTGCTGTGGCATGATGACCCTCATGCTGAAGGCTGAGAATTTTACAGGCTCTGGAGAATGGCCACTCCAGAACACAAAGGTAAATCACCATCTCCCTGCTCCAGCAGACATCCCCTGCTGTGCATGCTGCGTGCAGAGGATCTGTTGCATTATTTCCCCAGGGGCAGTGGAATACTCCATGCTCAGAGATCTTTATACTCTGATTTCAGTAGCATTAATTCCTTATCTAATTCTCCTTGGACCTCCAGACAGCGTGGTGCCTGGTGCCTGGACAGAGCTCCACCTGCAAGGATGCTAACAGAATTAAGGCGAGCATGTTTGCATTGGGTAATGCCCATGTGAGGAATGTTCCCAGTTCTCCTACCCTTGTATCCTTGAATGCAAAACCCAGCTCCTTTCCAAATAACCAAGTTCAAGGGCCCTGTCAAGCCCAGCCTGTTTTTCTTTCACATGCTGCCTCCTGCATGCCAGTATTGGCAGTTGCTCTTGTCATTCTTTTCCACAGCAGGCTGTTTACTGCTGAGATTTGTGCAATAGCTTGTGAAATGTTCACGTGCTGGTTAAGCTGCAGCC
>JANHGB010053103.1:0-11478 GCA_026283785.1 Coracopsis vasa
GTGCTGAGGCGCTGGCACAGGGTGCCCAGAGAAGCTGTGGCTGCCCCATCCCTAGCAGTGCTCAAGGCCAGGTTGGAAAGGGCTTGGAGCAAGCTGCTCTAGTGGAAGGTGTCCCTGCCCGTGGCAGGGGTTTGAGACCAGATGAGCTTTAAGGTCCATTCCAACACAAAACCATTCCATGAGTCTATCAAATCGTGTTGCATTAAAAAGAGCAAGCCCCAAGTTAGGACATCATTTTTGTCTCAGCTGACAGAACTGCCAACAGCTCCCAAAGCCACCTCCAACTGAGGGCTGCAGCCTGCTCCTGCTTCCACATCCCCTTGCTGTGGCACTGGTCACCATTTGTGCCAATGACCCACTGGCTCACCAGTGCCTTGTACTGAGGACCAGCACGCTGCCAGTACAGTCCCCATACTCTCAATGCAAATGTTCAACACGCAGGACGAGAGAATGACATCGACCATCCCAACACAAGTTATTAATATCGCCATTAGCCAAACAACAAACGTTCCTCTCCGTGTTGTAAAGCAGGGGTGGCATTTTTATTAGCTGAGGTTTCCTCCTTCCTCTTTTTTTTGCTTCCTTTTTTATGGCCTTATCCGCAAATGCTGAGAGCCAGAGGGAATTATTTGTTACTTACATTAAAGCAAGAAGCCATCAGACCACAGCTCCACAAGCACTCCCCATATCATTATTTTCTTCTTTTGGATTTATATGAACCTCATTATTAAACCTTAGCTAATGCAGACATCCTAACAATGCACCGAGTGCTAATAACTGCTAAGCAGCATTATTAATTATTGTCATTACAGCATTGCAAATAGATTTTGATTATATTAAAGAGAATACTTTCCTACTTTTCCGACCAAAAGAATCCACAAATGTAGCTTATTAACAGCAATTCTATTCTTATTGGTAAAACTATTGTTAGATTTCAAAGGCAGCTTGTCTGGGCCCTACAAAAACCGTATCACGCTGGGATGGCGTGGCATGTTCTCAGGCTCTGGTGTCGCTTAGCTGGGGTTGCGGCTGGAGGGAGCTCAGCAAAACGTGTTAGTGGGGATTCAGAGGAGGAATTGAGGCCTTGAAGCATGACAGCACCCAGTGCTGGTGGCCTTTAGGAGACCTAGAAATACATACATCCGCCTTAGAGCTTACACCCCCTTTACATCCCTCCTAAAGCTGATATCAGCGGATGCTGGCAGGCTCCATACAGGCTTGGGGGAACCAGGATCATCTGTCCCATGGGTGTTTCTGTGCAGTAGGTTGGAAGCAGTTATAAGCTCACCTATGTCGAGTTATAGAGCTGACGATATACAATATGAGTCCAGGATCCCGTGACAGGCTCTCTCATCATTAACCCTTGCTTATAGCATTCAATGGAATTACTCATGCTGAACCCAGACACAGAAGGGCCACGTAAACACGCAGCCACAGTTTTAATTAAAGATGTGCTGAGATAAAAAGCTTCAGAAAACAATTTTCAACAATTAAAAATAATATTAGAGGTGTTTGTCTGCCCCATCTGCATGTGTCCTGAGCAGCTGGGGAGGCTCCATGTACTTCTGCCATCACAGGACTGTTTGCAGTGATTGCTCTCTTCTCTGCTGTCAGGCTGAACGCCCATCCAGACTCTTTGCTCCAAAGAGTTAAGATTTCACTTGTCAGGCTGTTTTTGTTTCTATTCACATGTCAGTGCCTGTCATTTATTTAGTCAATGGGACATGTCCAAGGGATGGAGACAGACTGGGTTAGTCATTCTGACCGTGGGTCGCCAGTCACTGCAAACTGCCTGAGGTCATTTCCAAAAGCGCCACTAACAATGAGAGGGAAGCTGGGCCCGGGAGACCTGCAGGAAACGGCGCGGAGATTAAAGACAGAGATAGTCCTTTGCAAAAGTACACTGGAGGAATGTTCCCTATGTTCTGTCAACAGAGTTTCTTCCTCGCTCAAGACTGTCTATTTTAAGTCTGAGCTCACACCAAAAATGGAAATCCTTGCTCAATGGCTATCAGTGGATCTTGGGATTCTGGGGCTGCAGCAGCGCTACTGCCGAGGAAATGAACCCTCCAGCTTGGCCTTTGCTGCTGGAGCAGCTTTAAACAATTCCTCCTTAAGCAGCTCTCTTCTGGGTTTGCTCCTTTGCCTGGGTAAACCTGGCTAGAGCCCATGGTACCCCTGTGCTGCCTGCGAGCATCCAGTGTTGTCCCACCGGTGTACCACCGGCACTGTGCCTGGCTCCAGGGATGGCATCCCAGCCCATGCAGGGCAGCAGAAAGCAGAGCAAGGTGGCAAGGGCCACAGTTCAGGCTCAATCCACACTTCCAGAACATTCTCCTGCTTTAAGGAAGGGAATGGAAAAGAAGCATTGAAATGCAACCATAAATATTTGCTGCTGCATCTTGGGCTGAAATCAAACCCTGTGACTGCAGATTTGGGGGAACGGGAAATTCCTCTGGCAGCCATCTGGGCGTCAATACAAGGCTGAAATACAAGAGCAGTTTTAGGTGCAGAGATGCACATTTTGCTTTTTAAGCGAAATAGTACAGGCTGCTCTTATTAACACATAAGGTACCTCTGGGTGTTTTGGAAAACATTAACAACAACCACATGATTGGTGTAAAACACTGATTTTCCATCCAGACTCTATTGTTTTCAGATAAATACATTCCATCAAGCTTTTTTTTCGTATCTGAACTTTCTGCATGTGGCTTTTCTGTGTCTCAGACTGATAGGAATGGGGAATTAATAACCTCCTCCTCATGGTGGCCCAGGAGGAGCCACCGGAGCCCAATGGCTCAGAAACTAGTGACAGGGACTAACCCATCCCTTTGGTTTGAGTGCAGTCACCAGTGACATGGGACAGGGGTTAAAGGTAAGGAAGGGACAGGAAAAGGAGCTGCACAGTGGATTTGAGCTGCTTTGCAGAGGTAGGGAAAAGCAGCAAATGCATTTCTTAGAACACAAACATCCATCATGGACACAGACGAGAGTATCCAAATTCCTCAGTGTTGTATTTATGAAGCCATTCAGAGACATGATACAGGCCAGTTCCTGAAGATTTTTCCATGTGTTGTTAAAGATTCAAATTACAGAGCAATTTTCAGGCTTTGAAGACATTGGTCTTGGTATTGCAGAGCCTGGAGGCTGCTCCAGGCAGGGTCTGTCTGCGTTGCAGACGGGAGATAACGCAGAGCCACCACCAGCACTGAGCGAGCTCAGGAGTCAGGAGCAGGCCAGGAATGACGGCGCGGAGGCACTGGGGGCAATTTGCTCTGCTTGCAGATAAGGAAAGCATCCTGCTTTTAGCACGGGGTAAACAACTTTTAATAAGCAAAGGAACTATCTGGAGAAGCCCACAGGAGGAAGCGTATCTGGCGTGAGGCTCTGCAGGCACATCTGTGCTGCATGGCACAGCGCTGTGCAGGGATGGTCGCCCAGCCCGGGCAGCCAGGTGGATTTGGTTATCCATATCCATGCTCATGGATGCTCACCAGGGCCAGGTGAGGCTCCACCAACTTGCAAAAGGGAATTGAGATAGTTGGCTTTGTCTCCATGAGGAGAGCGGGGCTCCTGATCTGTTGGTGGGCTCATGGGTGCCCATGTAGGACTTGGGTCATCCAAGTGAGAAATCACCAAACAGTTGAGTAAAATCAGAAAGACTTAAAATCTCTTTTTCAGCACAAAACTGTCAATACCAATCACTTTTCCCCACTAATTTCAAGGCAAGGTTGAATGGGGCTTTGAGCAACCTGGTCTAGTGGAAGGTGTCCCTGCCCATGGCATGGGGCTGGAACTGGATGAGCTTTAAGATCCCTTTGAACCCAAAGCATCCTAGGGTTCTTTGATAATTACACAGAATAACCTACCCAATTAAATCTGGGTGTGTTTTCATTGATAAGGCCATGAAAACACTCAAGGCTGGAGAAGACAAGTTTCATCTCAGAGTGATGGCATTCGGGAGAAGTAACGTGATCGCAGCCGCTCCCTGGTGCTTCCCATAAAGCTGCAGGTTCCATCTCGCTGCAGAACCACAGTCTGAACCCTCGATGAGCATCGGTCCTGCGTGGCACTTGGGGAATGCGGGCACAAGTTCAGCCCTTTGCCTTATCACGGAGAGGGGGATGGAGGGAGCAGGAAGAGCTAATCTCAAGTTCAGAGCCTGATTTACGGCTGAGGCCTCGGGCAAATCACTTACTGGCTTTGTGGTTTCATTTCCTCATCCCTAGAATCTCTTTCACGGGTGATGTGTGAGGGGGAATTAACATTCAAACGTTGTTTTTAATAAATATTTAAAGATTCATCTTGTGTTTTATGACTATTTCTGAATGATCTTCCTGCCTTGCGTAAGGGTCTTTCCCTGCCAGCTCTTCAATCTGAGCTCCTCTCCCTGGAGTGGGTGCAATGGCTCTGCTGCAGATTTGTGCTGTCATTGAGTAACAATTAAGCTGCCCCAGTTCAACATAAAGGCATGTGAAGAAAGTTCTCTGCTGCCAGTTCCGCACCGCACTGCGCTGGATGCCAGCAGGACACATCAAACCAAAGTGTTCCTCTGCATCAAATAAACCAAAGCAGCGCCCAGCACACGCTGATGAGCTGTGAGCAAGCTCCAAGTGACCCCCAGCACTCCCAAGTTCTTTATTTATGTGTGAAGCATCAGTAAAAAACTCCGTTTTCACCAGCCCAGCATGATTTGGAAGTGAAAGTGTGGGTTTGAAGCTACCCTGTGCTGAGGCCAGTGGAAATTCGGCATGGGTTTGACCTGAGGACTACGCACGCTTCAGTCGCTGCCTGTTTATTGTTAAACTCATTAAAAACATCAGGGTTTTTGCATCTTAAAAGTCTTTTCTAACTTCATAAAATATGTGAATGCTTAAGAAAGAATCTGTGTGCAACTGTATAAACAGGGACTAACAAGTAGGAATTCTGTGGTGTTCAAAGGGAGCAAAAGAAGTTGTCGAGCCTGTGGTATAATGAGTTCATTTGCCTTGCAGCCTACCTGGTGCCCAGCACCAGCTCGCCCTGGTGATGGGTCATGTGCTCCTCCACCCAGATGAGTGATTTTCAGTTAAAGATTCCAAATTAGCTGTCCGAGACGTGCCCCAGCCCCAGGTTGGTCACTTCCTCATGAGATGGATGCTGGATTTCTAGGAGAAGAGAATTCACTGCGTTTCAAACTGAAGCAGTTTGACACTTTGTGTTGAAATCATCGCCATTTCTAAGTGACATCTTGGTCTGGTTTTAAAATGCTGCAGAGTTTTGAGAGCAAACCCTTCAACCAAACCAACATTCTGCTTCAAATCCTCGTTTCCCAGAAAGGCTGTCAGCCATTTGTTGTATTCTGAACTAGAACAAGCCTTTTCCCCAAACCTTCGTGCCTGCCAATAATCCTTTTTTATCCCAGATTTGATGTTGTTATAAAACTTCCTTACTGGCACTGCTGGAACTTGACGTTGTCATTAACTGGATACCTTGCACTGTCACTAAAATTCATGCCATTTTGTAACCCTGTAACTCCCCAAACTGGTCTCAGGCTTTAGTGCCCCTCTCGCAGGGATGTTTACAGCTTATTCTTCCTCTGTAGGCAAAAGTAACCTGAGAGCTAAAACTGATGAAAGGCACATTGCTGTCTGTCATGAGGGGTATATGTTGAAATATGGAGTGAAAAAAGCCAGTAGTGCTCAAACCACTGCAGAACCCCAGAGGAACGAGGCACGTGAAGGATATTTTATATTTAGCCAGAGGAGGGGAAAGGCAGGAGCCGGATGATGTTGGGTTTTTTGTGATGAGGAACATTTCCAGGGAGAGCTCCCTGCCATGGGAAGAGTTCCCCGCTTGATTTTTCTAATGAACAACTATCTGCAGTGTTTCACAACACCAGGTTGCTTACCATGGAGAGCTGGAGCAAAGCTGCTTTCTCTCTCCAGGTCCTTTTCAGCCCACACAGCTTTATTAGCCCCATGCCTGGCAGTGTTCAAGGCCAGGTTGGACAGGGCTTGGAGCAACCTGGTCTAATGGAAAGTGTCCCTGTGGCAGGGGGTTGGAGCTGGATGAGCTTTAAGGCCCCTTCCAACCCAAATCATTCCGTGATTCCATGATTAGCTGGGATGGGAAGAAGACTTGGAAGGCATAATCAGAAAACCATAACATCAGTTGCAAAAAGACACATCATCATCATCCTCCTCACTCAAAAGAGTGAACTGGTTCCCAAATTGAGGAGCCACACAAACCCTCAGGCTTAAGGGAAGCTTAAAAGCTGTGCTTTTGTGGATCATCCAGCATATACCTCATGAGCAATGACAGGAATTCATGGATCCTGCTGCTTTCTAAGGGGACAAGCACTTGGATCCCATCAAGTAACAGACTGTGCTGCTGCCTGTGAAGTTCCCCCCTTTGATTCTCTTGCTGAATGTTTAAGCCAGTGACTTGGCCAGGAGCAGGCTCATTTTCAGCAGAGGCAGTCACATTTCATTCCTGAATGCTCTCTCTATGTCCCTCCCGCTGCAGAGTGTCTCTGTGCTGGACCACATCACACTCCTGCAATGGCTGCTCTGTCCTGGGGCTCCTCTGCTGCACGTGAGGAGGTGGAACAATGCCGCTTTCAGAGAGTCCCTCAGAACAGAGGAGTTGGGCATTGTTTGCTTTTCCTGTTTTGTTTTCCACGGAATAACTCCCCTCCATGGAGCCACTTCGGCTCCAGAAACAGACTATTAATAAACCGAACTGCTTTGGATAGCCCAAGCCAAATGCTGGCCTTAGAGGGGGGAAAAAGTCTACAATTGCATAGAGCCTTTTCATCCCTGAGAGCCTTCCACAGCTCATGTAGTGATTATCCACCACTGAAATGCCACCACCTCTACAGTGGCACGGAGGAGCTGTTTAACACCACAGCCCAGTCTGCCATGGTTGAATGGAAGTCCTTATGCACAGCAGATGCTTCCTCCAGGTTGGATGCTGTTTGGTGGCTTTCATCAGCTTGCTTTTGGTCTACAAAGAAATGGTCATATCAAAGGGGGTAAGTGGTGGCCCTGTGGTTAAGGCACAGGGCTGGAAGTCAGGACACTCAGCAGGAGGTTGACAGACTCCTTTGCTATCAACATTTTCTCTGCTGGCCTCATCACATTCTGCAGAACATAAGCTTTAGGTTTTAAAGAGAAAAACACCTCAGTTTGGGAGTCTAAGGTTCAATTCAAGCAACCGACATGGATGAAAGCACAGTTGTACCCTGTGCTGCCCATTCACCTTTAAATCTTACTCCAGGCACAGGATCAGACTCTGAGGGCCACTTCTGATATGACCAAGGATGTCCATGGTCATCCCAAATGCATCCCATACAGTATTGATAGACATCTTGGTGAAACAAGAAACAGCACAAGCCAAGTGCTCAACTCCAAGCACTCAAACCATAAACCAGCACCTGCCGCCTCCCAAGACAGAGCTGAGCCTAAAAATGAGCAGTATTTGAAACAACACATCTTTTGCTCAAAATCCCCCAATAATGACAGGTTTCACTTTCTTCTAGCACCTCCACCACCAAGAAAGTATGACAGCTTCGCTTGATAGAATAACTGCCTTTCCCTAGCATTAACACCCCCCGCTCCTCCCCCAGCTGACACTGTGGTAGGTCACCTCTGTTCTCGTCCCTATTAAATGAAACCATGGTTTGCCCACGGATCAAGGCTGGTACCCGCACCATGATAAGTGTACATATTGTTCATGTACTTCAGCTGATGGAGTGGGAAAGTGTCCCCCGTGCTCACCGCAGAGCAAGGCAAAGCTTTGCCTCTTCCACCAGCTTCATGTGACTGATCTGTAGGAACTTGCTTTGGCACCATCAGATTACTTGCTGTTAACATCATTTATCCTGTTGAAGTTTCTTCCCAGTGAGCAATGAAACATGCCTAATCCAGGCAGATTAAAGAGAAACACGTTTCATCATCTCTCCCTCAGCTTCAACCACTCCATGAGAAGGAAAAAGGCATTTGGGTTTATGAATTGCTCATAGCTCCAGCAGACTGAAGCAGCAGTCGGTGGCCGGGATAGAGACACAGACTGACACATTTCAGACCTATGGGGATGTTTAGCTGTGAAAACGATTTGCACGGTGCTTTTCCTTAAACTGCTGCAGATGCTTTGTACCCTGGAACAGCACCAGACCTGAGTGGCTGCTGCTTCCAGCACGTGGTTTCCATGTGGGGGCCAGCAGCCCCACCACTGCAGCTCCAGCCTCCTCTCAAGCCTTGCTCCAGGCTCAGTTTGGGAGACAGGGAGATGATACTTTACATGGCCTTCACCAGCATGTATCACTTCCCATGTTTTAACCTGATCCCTGAACAAAAGCTGATGTATTTGGTCTCAGTGGATGTGTGCCTATGGGATACGTTCCCCACAACCAGGGCAGGGATATGTAAAGCCATGGGTCACCATCTAATTTAGCAGCAGCGTGGCAGGCTCAGCTGTACCACACATTAGGGGCTCTGGGAACATTGCCTCTGAGTGCTGCTGCTGGGAAAGACCAAACTACCAACTCAGACACCAAAGCATCCACTGGCAGGATGGAAATACTGGGTCAGAAAGAGCTTGAATTGGAGGCTGCACTTTCTTTGTTACCAGGTCTTGGAGCAGGGGCTCTCATGTGCCTGCCTGTGGCGCTGCCAGTTTTGGAGCTCCAGGAGGACCCTGCCAGGACCAGAGTCTCTGCAGTGAAGTCCCTGCTTTTCTGAGACTTGGCTGGCCACAATGAAGCAAGAACAGAGTCAGCAAAGACTGACTGCACCCTCAGATGCAAAACAGAGACAGTGCTGCTCTGCCATGGTATGGAGCAAACCCATTTAGAACCAAACCAAGCTTTTCACTTGCCACCAAAATAAGCACATTATGGAATTGCTATCCTCCCCAAACCACAGGGCTGTTTTAATGACCTTCCATTTAAGCATTAAGGAGTGAAATGTCTAATCCTGTCGAGTGTGTAAGAATGTGACTCATTCCTTCAACGCTGTGAACTGCCTCCTTTTTGGCAGCGGTTCCGTATGGCAACCAGTGCAGCATTGAAAATGGCAGGATTTGAGTCTGCTACATGAAAATGATAAATAAATTCTAACTGCAGGTGATACCTAATATAGCATGTGTGTGTGCAATAATATTATCCTAGTTGCCAAGCAACTAACAGTGAAAGAAAGGGATAAAACCTCTTGAATATGGGTATGCACTTCATTCGCTTCATAAAGGGACCCACTGGCTCACGCTGGGTTTAGCAGATCTTTGCCCAATGGCTAGCACCGAGATCTCTGGCTGAATACAAAGAGAAAGGTGATGAATTATTTGCAGTAAATCAGGGCTGGATTCAAAACCCATAGAAATGCCTGGAAGTCCTGCCACTGGCATCTCTGAGCTTTCCACAAGGTTGGAAACCTGCAACGGGATGAGTGAAAATGGAACACTGTGATCATCTCCCACATGGATGGGCTCTGCTGCTGCAAATGGTGATGGTCTTGAAGTCAGCTCCTTCAATTCTTCCTATGAGAGAAGTAACAAACAAGCAGAAACAACCTATGGCTGCACACCTACGTCTGTGTTCAGCTGCATCCGTTGCTCATGTAACCACTTGTTTGTACACATCTATGCACGTTGCAAGATGCTTCTTGGGCAATTAAAGGGGTGAGCTAGCCCCTAATGGGTTTTCATCAGCAGAATCCAAACCACTGAGCCCTCTCCTGCAGTTCTCTAAGTAAAAGAGATGCCACCTTAGTCTTCCAATGAGGATAATTGCATTATCAGTGAGAGCTCTCAAGATCTCCCAGGAGATGTTCTGGAGTTAGCAGGATCGGGTCCTAAGCATGCATGATTCACTGACATAAACAGTGGTCTGCGTGTTTAAACTTGGCTTTCAAATTTACTCCCAGAAATGAATGGCCCACACTCCACAGCATCAGCATCAGACAGGAGGATGCCCACAATGCAGAGGTGGTTGTAACGTCCGATGAGACAGCTTTCTCTGATAAGGATGCGTTGCCCTGTTTCATTCAGGTGTGAAAATGAAGAGCTGAAATTCTGAAGTTGCTTCTAAAACCTGGCCTAACGCATGCAGAAATACAGGCTCCCAGCAGGCAGGCAAGGATCTGAGCATCCCAGGTTGGAAGGGACCTCAAAGATCACGTGGTCCAACCTTTCTAGGCGAAGCACGACCTAGACTTGATGTCCCAGCACCGTGTCCAGCCAAATCTTAAGAATGTCCAATGCTGAGGAGGCCACGGTTTCCCTGAGGAGATTATTCCAGCGGCTGGTGTGAAACTTTCCTCTTGTGTCCACTCAGAATCTGCCCAGGAGTAACCTGTGCCCATCACCCCTTGTCTGTTCCATGTGAAGTGCATTTTCATTTCTTCTTCCCTTCTGGGCACTCTTTTGGCTCCTCTCCTCTAGCTGAAGGAGATGACACCCCACACCTGACAGCCATGCATTGGATGTTATAGGTAGTGCCACCCGTCAGTCCCCACAGATGATGCTCGTTTCTATTTCATATTAAGCAATGCACTGCACCTGAGTTGTATGTTTTAAGGAACGGCTCAAACTGATCTCCAGTTTCACAGAGCTGGTTCGATTTGCAAGCTAAAAGAAATGAGAAACAAAGTGAATGTGGAATCTCGCAGTTATCGCGCTGCAGGATCACTGGTGTATGGTTACTCCATGGAAAATACAATAAAAGCAAGCACCAGAGTTTTAGAGAGAGGCAGAGGAGGAAAAGCACGTAGCAAGAGAAGAACAAAAGGAGCACCACATACATGCAGTGCAGTGAGATGAAGTGTGTTACATACCGAGTGTAATGTGTGCTGCAAGTGTCACCCCTCTTTTTCCCTTCTGTTTGCAGCTCAGTTAAACTGAGTTTCATACCTACTACATGTAACCTATGAGTACATGATGGTCTGAACTTCAGTGAGAGGCTGTGCTGCACCAGGACCTCCAGCAGAACAAGGGGAACCACTCACAGCCTTGCCCCAGGTGCCTGCAGCACAGAGCTGCCAGCAAAGGCCTGACTCCTGGATTTCAGGATTTAAGGTTAAGGATTTTCAGTAGGAGGCTCTTCTGTGCCGACAGTTATGAATCTTCAATGCTCTGCAGACATTTGTATCAGTCCTGGCCATCACTCAATTGCTTGCAAACAATGACTAACACGAGCCCACACATAGCTCAGCTCAAGCACACCACTGCTCACCATCCCTCGCGAGCTGCCCGGCCGTGTCACACCACGTTAGGCCATGGGGATGGTTGCCTTCTGGTCGAGAGATGATTTGTACCAAAGGGTACAAGCACATGCTTGCTTTAAACCTAAGTAACTCATATTCTAGCCCCAGGACTGACTGCAAGCTTGGCACGCACAGGGCCAGCATGGAAATCCACTCTGCCATGGAAACACCACGTATTGCTTGCTTACATGATATTCCTTCCTCCTCACCTTTTGAGCGAGACACCTAGCATGCTCAG
>JANHGB010053106.1:40245-71396 GCA_026283785.1 Coracopsis vasa
GACTTTTTATTAGTTCTGCAAGGCATCACACAATGAGCTGTCCTATCAAAATTAATTCCATTTCTGTTACCTTACCTCTCAAGGTCATCTAATTCTTAAAGTGTGTTCTGGCTTTGTATCATCCACAAAATTTATTAGTTTGCATTGAATGTCTTAGTCCTCAGAAACACTTCAAGGAGATCTGTCTTTATCCAGATTGACCAGAAAGACAACAAAACTAGATAATCGCACTTCTCAGTTTGGTGTTTCTTTACAGTTGTTTACTAATCTTCAGTTTCCCTTTGGTTTAATAGCAATTTCTTTTATCGCATTAAATGAATGGCTTAATATAGCCTAGGTATGTTAGATTTGAAGTCTCTCTTCTGTCAATGAAATCAGAGTTACGAGATAGTGACAAGTAGACCTTCCTCTGAAAAATCAGTTTGTTTTCCTAAATTCCAACTCTTGCAGACGTCTCTTCTGAATAACTCTGTGATTTTGTTTTGTTTTCATTCCTGTGTAGTAATGGGGTTTGACTACTATCTCTGTAGTTAGCCTGATAATTTACCTACTTACCAGTCTAATTCTTAGTACTTTCTGCTCTTTTCTATTTTTAAAAACATGGTGCCATGTTCAGTCAGAAACTATTCTTTTGACAAAACCTCATTTCTTCTCTGATTCAGTATTCTGGAAGGTCATCTGGGTCTCCCCGAGTTGAAATTTGTTAGATAGTTTTGCAGTACCTCTATTTCACACTGCTTCCTTGCCAGCAATCTCCCTTGTTGCTTTCTCACTGGTGATGCAGGGGCAAAAATGTTTGCTTTGTTGTTGGGGCACTCTTACTTAACTAAAAATATTTCTCATCGTGGCTGGGAATGACTGAATGACTAAATTATTAACTGCAGTCATTAGTCTGCGCACCATTCAAAAAAGGAATTTAATCATAAAGAGTGAATTCTTTATAATTGTACTTGGTCTGTAGGTGCTGTGTTTTGGATTTGTAACTAAACCAGAGCTGGTAATGCACTGGTGTTTTGGCTATAGGTGAACAGTGCTTGCACAGCATCAAGGCTTTCTCTTTTTGCCACTCTTGTCTGCTGTCCCCCCAGCAAGAAGTTGTTTGCAAGAAGTCGGGAGGGGATGCAACCAGGACAGCTGAGCCAAACTGACCAAGGCCATATTCTGTGCCATGCACTGCAGTAAAAATTGAGGGGAGGGCATTGTTTTTTTTTTTTGGAAGGCAGGCATTTCTTGGAGACAAGGCTGGGCATCAGTTTGCCTGTGGGAAGTGATTGCTTTTGCGTCACTTGCTGTGGGTTTTTTTCCTCTTTTTTCTTCTTCCTCTTTTCTTTGTTTGTTAAACTTTTGTTATATCAGCCCATGAGTTTTCTTGCATCTACTTTTTATGTTCTCTCCCCTGTCCCACTAGGGATGGGGGGAGTGAGGAAGTGGCTGCGTGGCGCTTAGCTGTTGATCGGGGTTAACCCACAGCAGTCCTTTGTTACACCTAGTTTGGGGCAGCACAGTTGAGGAAGTGTCTGAGAAAGGGAAGAGAATAATCTAGATTCTTTTGACATCTGATTTCAAAATAAAGCAGGGTCAGAGGACCTTCGTGAGAGATCCATGTTTTGGGGAGTAATACATCAAGATGGACATCCCAGACCTCTGGGGGTATAGAGGTCTGAGGCCCGCAGCACCCTGAATGAAATAGATATTAGCAACATATGTAAGGCAGGGTTGAGCTACTTCAAAAATATTTGATACAGAAGCATAGCTCCTCCTAGCTCCTTGGCTTTAGGTGCTGACTGGGGTTAACCCATAATGTATATTCTTCTCAAATAATGTGAAACAAAATAAAAAAAAAATCCTTCTATAATTAAATGCAGCATGGCGCTCATCCATCAGACTTCTGGGTCTGTCCCAGTGAAATGGATTATTTCTCCATTCCTCTCCTCTCCTATTCACTTAAATCAAAACTAACCTGACTTATTCCTGCTGTCTTTTCACAAAAAGAAATATCATGGCCTCAGTTATTGAGGAACAAGAAGCAAAAATCTACTTTGTTTCAAACTGAGGTTGCAGTCCTGACTTGCACATCTACTTTATTTCTCCTAGCCTTTTCTGTACTAGCAGGTAGGTTCTGATTTGGCTTGTACCATGAAAAAGTTTACAAATACGTGAGATGTTTCTGTCTGATCTCTGAAATCCTGGTCAAAACTATAAAATTATTTAACTGACTATGCTCATGTAGTGGCTCCTGTGTTTAACAGTATTTGTAATGTTTTCATATTACCCAGTGATATTTTTTATTTGTGTTTTGCATCCTCAGTTATTTTTCTTTCCTCTGTCTGTACATGCTGTAAATAGCTGATGTTACTTCTGAAAGCTTATTAAGTACATCAGATTCTCAACCTCTATTTAGAGCAAGTTGCTCCTAGCTCTTCTGATATCAGGAAAGAGCTTGAAAAGAAACTGTAGAGATTCAAATGCCTGGTTGCAAGGATTGTGCATTTGGTGTTTTATTTAAGTTTGGGAACAGATTTGTGACCACTGCATAATTATTGGATTTGATTTTTTGAGTCTGTCAATTTAAGTTGGCACTTGCTTATGCTTAATATAGGTCACCTTGTTCTCATTTAAGCTTCAGTTTTGGGATATAGACAGTAATATGCCACCCTAGCCATCAAAATGAGAACTGGAGTAACCTCATATGTACTGCTCAAACAAGCTGTTGTTGCTGCAACAACTTCAGTGGGACACAAAATTTAGTCCTTGCACACTCTTCTGAGTAAGGCATGATGCAGGGTCAATACTTGATGAAGGCATGCCAGAAGCGGGATGTTAATGGATCAGGTAGTATTTTGTTTTGACCCAGGTTGGGACTGTGTGCCAGAGTATGAAAGCTGTTTGGTTACCTCTTCAGAAAGCAGTTGATGTGCAAGCCCAAGCTAAACTAACTGATAAGGGCTATCAAACGCTGTATTACTGATCCCAGCAGAGCACTTTGCACCTTCTTTTAAGTTGTTTCTTACCTAGTCTTTTCATGTTTACTCTCCCACCAGTCATCTCTTATACCAGTCAGTGTTTCTACAGATGAATATACTAGACTTCCTGGTTCAAGAACATCATACACTGAATAATTTAATAAAAAGCATGATCTAATATTCATGGAAACCTGACCTCAGCTCCTGCTTGCTGAGATAAAATGCTTCCTTCTAGTAAGGACAGAGCAAAACTTTTCCTGATACTCCTTATATAAGTTTCTTATTCAGGAAGGCTGCTTCATAGTACAGACCTTGCATAGCATTTGGGACAGAACCACTGTGAGCATGCTTTTCCAGAATGTCTGCTGCATCCTAGCAGGCCACCTCAGCAGAACATATTGAAGTGCATGCCAGAAACCTATGTTAATGATGCGTAGTATATAAATCCATCATTTTGCAATTAAAATTTGCTTTAGAAATAGTTGCATATAGCAGTTGAGATAGTTGATGATACTGATTGCTTAAGATAGAAGAGTAGGTTAGTGCTGTTAAATCAGTACTGACATCTGGAGCCCAACCTGCTTTTCTTGGGGGTGGTGGGGATTACTTGTGTAAAGTGCTATTTGTTAGGCAAAGTGCTATTTATTAGGCATCATAAAATCTTATCATAGAATCATGAAATACTGTGACAGATAATGCCTGCCGATATGAATAACAGGAGGCTGTAGTGTATCTAGTCTTTACTGTTTTGAATGATATTGTCTGATTGGCTGAAGACAGGGTTAAGAAAAATGGGTAATATAAATGATTTGCAGTTAAAAATATTGGTTCTTAGACTAGTTGACTTACCTGGAAAGCAGAAAAGGATTTGCATGCAGAAAGCCTTATTCAAGCTTAAAAGAGAAATTTCAATCTTCAGGTTAAATTCAGATTGAGAACAGCTGAACAAAGGTTAACATATCTAATCACCCATTAGCCTGTGAAAGGAGGAAGAATCCAGTGGTGTTTTGGGCAACAAGAAACCACATCTGGAAGAGATGTGTTTGCCTGGTTTCATGCCCATACAAAGCAAATGTTGATCTCATAGGAACTTGCCAAGTGGCATGTTTTCTTTCACTGTTTGTAGGTACTAACTCCTTTTATCTGTGCATGCTATACTGACTTCAGTCATTTGTGGCAAAAGCAGCACATTGTCTTTGTTGGAATATAATATCATTGAAGAAAAGTAGATTAAAAGAATTTCTTGGAAGCCGATGTTGAAAGAAATGTGTCTCGGAGCTTGAACGTATGAAAGGGATGGACTCTGTTTGTCTTTTTCCTTGCAAGTGCATCCAGAAACTTAGTGTGATGGGTGGGGAATTGAGTCATCATTTTTCTCTTTTGGTGATTTCTGTCCCTAAAAGCCTAGCCATGTAATTCATTGAAGTGTTGCTCAAGGCAGTTGCTTACAGGAGCTTCTGTGGAGACTGGGGCAAAAACCTCCAAAAGCAGACCTGCAGCCAGTAGAGAAAGGTTTTGCTTGGTTCTGGTTTTAAATTTGTGTGCATGTTTTTCCCCACATCAGCCTCACACATTTTGCTGCAAAACAGCTTTAAAGGAGGGGAAAAAAGTCCAAAGACAGCAGTGATTGTGCCACCAGCTAGGGTAAATGTGGGGGGGGGTAGGTAATGGGTGATGGCGCTGAGGCAAGAGGGGGTTGGATTTTGGGTTTCTCTTCAGTTTAAACCAGTCATCTTAAGCATTTTCCTACAGGTTGAAGACCAGGACCTTTGTCTCAGGGTGGACCAGATTACTCCATTACACCTCATTGGTGCTCACATTTATATCTACATGTGCTGCTCATGCAGAATAAAGAATGGAAGGGAGCCTGCTTGAAACTGGAGAGCTAGTGCCTTGTCTGGGTCTGTGAGTGACCTCCCCCTCATCCTGGGGAAAGGGGGAAGGCATTGCTTTACGTTCTAGCTCCAGGTTGTTTCCCAGGAACCAGTTTTTTGTTCCCCTCACAGGAAATACATACATCCTTTTTTTGTAGTACCAAGTTATTTTAAATTTTTTTTCTTGTAGATGTGTAATAATGTTCCAGCTCTGAACTCCAATTGTTTCATGTATCTAATCAGCTCAAGCTTAAAACAACTCTTGCCTTCCAGTTTTTCTCATAAGTACTTGTAGCTCCTGCAGAGAAGAAGGGAGTAGACACCAGAAATAAATTCCTGGTCAGGTTAGATTGCACAGTGAAGCACTAGAATAGCCTTTGTAAGGAGGCAGTGGGGTCATCAATGCTTAGAAATGTTTTGAAAACCTCCTTTATGGTTAATATAGTAGGTATCATTCAGGGGCTTAACTATGTCTGCGGTACACAAGAGGGCTTTTGAGTAGTCCAGAGAAGATAACAGACTTGCTTTTCTTAGTTACAGAATTCATTTTCTACAGAATGAATTCAAGTCTTAGTTACCTGTAGACTTTAATTCATTCTATGGAAAATGTTTAAGAGGTGTACCTAGTAGGTGTGGTCTGAAAATTTGGAAAGATAGTAAATTATTACTGTAAGTCATTCTTCCACAGATGGACATGGATCAGTCTGCAATGTCTGTCAGTCTGTCTTTAGCCTTATGTTTACTTGTGTTTGGGTTTTTTTTTTTTTTGTTCCCATTTTTTTAAGACTTTCCCCTGTGTTCTATGTAGTCATCACTTAGCCATTCATCATGGAGTCATTTACCGCATCAAGTCTTTGGGATAGTGGTCACAGCTTGCCCACCTGTCTTACTTTTTAAACTGAAGAGTTTACTATGCTTGTATCATATATTCTCAGCAGAATTTTCTCTTTCTTGGTGTTGCCTTGAAAAATAGGTTAAAGAAAATGAGGAATGTCATAGAGGAAAACAGTTTTGTTGCTCTTCAAAACAGCTTACTTACTTGAGATCTTAAAATTATTGCACTTACAGATACAATACATAACAATGCTTTTAGTTGCACTTTAAAATAGGCATTTTATGGTTAATCTTGTAAACAAATGTTTCCATGGCTTAACAAGAATAGTTAGCTAAAGGAATTACTAACGACTTCTAAGTGTTAACTGTTCTAATGACTCATACTTGCAAAACTTTGAAGTGGGAAATAACAAGTCTCAGTGAACTCTGTGTGTGTTTCTTCCCTTAAATGTTTTTCATATAACTAGTTCAGGTCTGCCTTGGAGATGTTCTCTCATTCATTATTTGTTCTGTTGAGGCGTTGAGGCAGTTCAGGTTTGTGCAGTGAAGGGCTAGGAAGCAGTCTACTCTCGCAGGAGGTAGGAGCTGTTTTGTATGGCAGGGTGCAGAGTTTTTAGTTCCAGAAAGTTAGAAAACCTCAAAAATTCTTAAGCAGACCGACTATCTGTATTAGACATTCAAAGGCATGTTTTCTCCCTACCATCAGCCTCTCCTGAAGCTAATTGTAATGCACTGCAAGGACTCTGCCTTGAAAGCAATGATGAGAAATTTCAATTTGAGTTTTCTCCTTCCTTTTAAATGTGCGTAAGTGTCACTGGAGGAGTTGCTTTGAAAGGTAGGAACCCTTACGACCCTTACGACTCTTATGGTTGAATGTAAATTTGCCACCTTGATCGTGATGTTCAAACTCCAAAACCTCTTGAAAGGGAATGGAGAGAAGCCTTAGAAATCTTGGACCGGCCCTGACTGGGAGCAGGACAATCCTTTTTCTCCCTCTATAAATTGATTTTTAGTTGTACATTCTGTTTAGTGTACAAAGAGGAGGAAACTTGCACTGATCGTCTACACTGTGAAGGAAGGAAGGAGGATGTGTATGAGTGACCTTGTGCTGCTGAGCCACCACAGCAAGTTGCTGGGTGATAAATTTCTGAGGCAGGTGGTGGAAGTAAGCTGGGGACATGATGCAAGAGTAGTGCAAACTGATACTGCTAATCACTGCTTGAAAACCACAAAGAGGATGGAGGCAGGGAAGAAGGGGAAAGAAAGAGTAGGGAATATGAGGAGAAGAAACAGGCTAAGAACTTAAAGGCTGAAAGTTTGTATTTATTGTATTTAATACAGAGGTGTTCACTGCCTGCTTTATGTTTCTGCAGCAACTGCCTGAGTGTATTGCTGACCAATGGGCATGAAAGGTCAGGAATAGAATCACAGAACTATAGAATGGTTTGGGTTGGAAAGGACCTTAAAATTATCTAGTTCCAACCCCCCAGCCATGGGCAGGGACCTATTTCTGCAGTATTTATTCAAACAAAAATCCTGCTTATATGAAACCTGAAGTATCAAAGCACATATAGAAGTATTTTTGTCTATGCTTTTTTTGGAATGTATTTGAGACTGAAAATATGTAACCAAAGAGCTCGGTGAATGTGTCATGGCTGTCTAGTGAGATTCGTGATGTAGTGTTAGTTTTGTTGAAATTTATTAGCAAAAGACAAAAATAAAACCAACAGACTTGAAGAGGGATGGCTTTGAAGTGGGTTTTTTTTTCTGGTATAAAGTTGGCTTTTTCTTCAGAAGGGCTGGCCTTATAGTCATCATCTCTACTTGTTTGTATTAGGCAATAGGCCTCAGGGCAGTAGAGGTTAAAAAAGAGAAAATCCCAGCTGGCAGTCATTTCTTCTCTTAGTTAGGTTCTCATTTAAGCAAAAGACAAATTAATCCTGTCACTAACTTCCTTTCTTTTCTGTGATTGTGTTCTGCCTTGGGATATGACTGTAGATTCTGTAAAGTTTGCAAATGACTGTGTTTGGGTTAGGTTTTTTTTCCCCCCAATCATTATTCAATTTTGCTGTGTTTTGGGAGTGGAGAGCTTTTATTTCCAATGCAAATCTTAATACATGCTTGGAAAGATGTAAAATTGTGAATGCATATCATAAGGAGCAGGTCTTAGCAGGGAAAGTCTAGAAGCACAGCTGTGTATATACATTTGTGTATCTCCACAGCTCTCTTGCTGAGATATGGCCATCTTTTGGCTTTTGTTGGGAAGTCAGTTTCCAACCAGTGAAGTTGTCATTTGAATAACATAGGGCAGTTTAGGTCTCCCCCTGCATCTCAGACTATTGTTTTGATGCCTAATAGCATGTATTGAATATTATGTACTCCAGCCATGGTAGTAGTTACCTGCACTGGTTAGAAATAAGCAGGTGGATGTACAAGTCAGTCATTTATCTGTACTATAAACATGGTTTTATCATATTAACGTAATGTTATTTGAATAGATTGTTATTAGCCTGGCTGTAACACTGTTAGATAAAATTTATTCATGTCACTATGCCTATTCTCCAGTGTACAGCACAATGTCATCCAAAAGCTTCAGCCAATTAATTTCACTGATGATGCCTTGAAAATGTAGATGACTTGTTCCGAGCTGTTGTCTGGTTTTGATCACTAGTCGAGGCCAGTAGGGGACCAAAATTGAAAGGTTCAAAGACCGGTCTGGTTTTGATCTTCCCTGAGATGAATGAGGTTTTGTGGTGCTTTTGGAGCATCTTAGATACCCTTCCAGCAGAGACATTCAAATGGCACAGATAGGCTCTGAGAAAGAGATATGTTTCACTTAGCAAAGAACAGCTTCTCACATTAGACCTTTGCTTTGGTGCAGAAGTTTTGTGGTAGCTTTGACATAAAGCAAACATGTCTCCACTCTTTTTCCATCTTGACAGATTTAGTCCCATGGACCCCCAGCTCAGGACATAGGTTGCTTGAGGCGAGCCACTGCTTTTAGGTTTTCTACCTCCATGGAGATAGAGCTCTCCAAGCTTATTGGCTTTACTGACTCACCTCAAATTCCTACCCCAGACTGGAAGGACTTTGATAAATAAAGGCTTGATTGACAAGTCTTGTCGTCAGGCTTATAGTTAAAAGCAAAACTAATACAAAGCTATAGGACTGGTGCCACAGCCAGGGGTTCAGCTACTTAGGCCATGGGACTTGCTTTGAGAAACCTGGTCTACTGGGGTCCATCTGTCAGGGAAGGGGAAGAGCATCTTTGGTCATAGGCTTGCCAAGCCAGCGATGAGGGCTTTAAACTTAAGCAGCCGGGGGAGAGAATCCTCAATGCATGCCACTCCTACCAGTTTGGTGCCAGAGACAGCAAGAGATGCCCAGAGCCTGGAGAGGGATCACAGATCAGCAGGAGAGCACCTGAAGAGCAGCATAAAGGAATTCCTGCCCCTTTGGCCAGTCAGTTGCGTTCACTGGGGGCCCAACTGAAATGCCCCTGTGCAAAAGCATGTAGCATGGGGAATAAACAAGAGGAGTTAAAGACATGCACACACCTGCAGGGCTATGATCTTATTGGCGTAATGGAGACATAGTGGGATGGCTCTTATGACAGGAGTGTTGGAATGGAGGGATACAGCCTCTTGAGGAAGGACAGATGGGTAAGACGAGGAGGGGGTGTCACCCTCTGTGTCAGTGACCATCTGGTCATATGTCATGACCAGATGGAGGTCTGCCTGGGGATGGATGAGGAGCTGACCAAGAGCTTATGGGTCAGGATTAAAGGGAGGGGAGGGACAAGTGATATTATAGTGGGGGTCTGCTACATGCTGCCTGACCAGGAGAACCGAGTGGATGAGGCTCTCTACAGATAGGAGCAGCCTCACATTCACAAGCTCTGGTCCTCATGAGTGACTTAAACCACACTGGTATCTGTTGAAGGGCATAAGCAATCCAGCAGGTTCCTAGAATGTATTGATGATAACTTCTTCCTTGAAGTGATAAAGGAGCCAGTGAGGAGAGGTGCTATGCAGGACCTTGTTCTCACCAACAAGGAGTGGCTGGTGGGAATGTGAAGCTAGAGGGCAGTCTTAGTTTCAGAGACCATGAAATGATAGAATTCAAGACATTTAGGGTGGTGAGAAGTGTGTGCAGCAAGCTTCCTCCCTGGACCTCAGGAGAGTGCACTTTGGCCTCTTGAGGGATCTGCTTGGTAGAGTACTGTGGGATAAAGCCCTGGAGGGAAGAGAGTCCCAAGAAAATTGGTTAATAGTCAAGGATCACCTCCTCCAAGCTCAGGACTGATGCATCCTGACAAAGAGTAAGTTGAGTAGGGACACTAGAAGGCCTGTGTGGATGATCAAGGAGCTCCTGAGCAAACTCCAGCATAAAAAGGAGACCTACAGAAGGTAGAAGCAAGGACAAGCAGCATGGGAGGAATGCAGAGAAATTGTCTGAGCAGATAGGGATATGTTAGGAAAAATAAAACCCTGATAGAATTATGTCAAGGGACATCAAGGGCAACAGGTAAAGCTTCTGTAGATACACTAGTGATAAACAGAAGATTAGGGAAAAGGTGGGCTGTCTCCAAAAGGAAAGGGGAGGCCTGGTTACCTGGAATATGGAGAAGGTTGAGGTACTCAATGACTTTTTTGCCTCTGTCATCACCAGCAAGTGCTCCAGCCACACTGCCCTAGTCACAGAAAGCAAAGGCAGGGACTGGGAGAATGAAGAACTGGCCACTATAGGAGAGGATCAGGTTCAAGATCATCTAAGGAACCTGAAGGTGCACAAGTCAATGGGACCTGATGAGATGCATCTGTGGGTCCTGAGGGAACTGGCGGATGAAGTGGCTAACCCACTGTCCATAATATTTCAGAAGTCGTGGCAGTCTGGTGAAGTTCCCACTGACTGGAAAGGGGGAAACACAATCCCCATTTGTAAAAAAGGGAAAATTGAAGACCCAGGGAACCACAGGCTAGTCAGTCTCATCTCTGTGCCCGGCAAGATCATGGAGCAGGTTCTCCTGGAAACTATGCCAAGGCACATGGAAAATAAGGAGGCGACTGGTGACAGCAAACATGGCTTCACTAAGGGCCAGTCCTGCCCAACAAATTTGGTGGCCTTCTGTGATGGGGCTACAGCATTGGTAGATAAAGGAATAGCAAATGATGCCATCTACCTGGACTTGTACAAAGCATTTGACACTCTCCTACACGGCATCCTTGTCTTTAAACAAGGAGGATCCCTTCCAACCCATTCCATTCTGTGATTCTGTGAAAGCCTACTTCTTGCCTGTGCTTGATAATGAGATAAGCAAATAGGAAGGCGACAGTTATATGATAGTCACTAGGAAACTGCTGAGAAACCACACTCCAGCTTCTAAGTACACCTGTGTTTTAAACAGCTCTCACTGTCCTCCCAATCCTTTTATAATTTCTTACAGTTAGGTTTTTGCAAATCTGTGTGCAAATCCAGAGTGGTTTTGAGGTATTTAACAGTCATTTCCCTGTTTCCTCTTCTCCCCTGTTCCCTCCCTCCCACCCCCCAGTTTACTTCATCAGTTCATCAACTAAAGGATATGCAGATAGTTATGCTATTAATAATTATCCTTGGCTCTGCACACTTTGCCAGCCACTCACCTTACCTTTGGTATGGGCATGGATGTTCTTTATCCAGTGTGAGCTATTGGCTTTGCTCTGGAGGATTGATACACCCCTGCCAAATGTAGAGTGCATCAGTTGTAGCAGGTCGTATGACGTTTACTTCTGACAAATTAACAGGATGATGCTTAAGGTGTACATGTAACAGCTGGTTGCACATGTCTTATCCGAACTGCTCTGTAGTCTAAAACTGTACAGTTTTTAGAGGAGCATGATGACCTGTATATGGCAGGAATAGTTGTGTTTCTTGCTCCTAAAAGCTTTTTCTGTTCTTCATGTAGTTTTGTTGTACTAGTGAATGCTAATTTTACATGTCTTTTGATAATTTGAATTTTGAATTCAAATTATTGATTTTTGAAGCATTGAATTTACAGTTTTCAAATAAGCAAAACTCCTTTTCCTCAGTATCACTGTGGAAATTTTCTGCTCCTTCTTTCCATGCAATATCCTTACTTTCCTTCTCTCCTCTGTCCCTGCCTTGCTGTACCAAGATGTATGACCGTCTGATTTATGTTCAGCATTGCAGCTTCGTTACAGCCCTTTTTTGCTATGTGCTGATTGAGGTGACTGATGCTTTTTAACATGTTACTAACCTGTGGCTTTGCATATACTATGTACATTCATATATTTCTTGTTCTTTATTCCAGAGATGGTGATGTTACTGGAATGGTGGTCAGGCACCAATTGCACCCTCTACACTGACCCACAAAGTTACCCCAAGTATGGGAAGGAGAATGCCATCGTAATCCTTAATCACAACTTTGAAATCGACTTTCTCTGTGGTTGGAACTTTTGTGAAAGATTTGGGGTCTTGGGGGTGAGTTTTCTGTAGCATTTAAAATAAACTTCCTCTTCTTAAATGCACGAATTATTGTGGTTTTGAAAGGTAATGGGTTTGTGCTCAAATTTCCCTGTCTAGATTTAGAGAGGTGAATGTAAAGCAGTGCTGTGCAAGTATGGAATACTGAGACAGGATTGCTTGAGCGTTCATGGAAATGTTAAAAGCATTGCAGTTAAAGCTGGTGGAGCTATTATTTTAACCTGAGGAAGTCATTACAGTTGTTTCTGTGTGCTTGCTAGATAACTATTATGGTTCATTGTGTTGCAGAAGGATGAGCTGTTCTGAGATTCTTTCCCAGTAAATCGTAGACTTTGTTTGCTTTCTCCAGTGTAGTCTTACAAACCCACAGCTAGAGTTTGAATGATGTAGTCTCTGTCTCTCAGAATGAAAGAGCTGTCATCTCAAGTGAAAGCATTAACCAGGTTATAGCTAGTACGAGATGGGGGAGGAATGACTTAGTCGTGGTTAAATACGCTATTAAGTTAGGCTAGGAGTACATGTGCGTTTGTTTTCAGGGTGGTTTTTGTCTCCCCTGTCAGCTCATGGGGATGATTCAACCATCCCTCCTAAGACAGCTTGACTTAATTATTTGGTGGTGATGACATTCCCTGCCTACAAGGAATTTAGATAAGAGTTTCTTCTCCTGAGAAAGCGGACTAATACCTCATTTTGGCATATCTGCAGCATCCTCTTCCAACTTTGCTGCTGGCTGCTGTCAAGTCTTGATCTTGGACTGTGTGAACCTAAGACATCTTGTGGCCTTTCCTTTGGACTCTGCATTTCTTGGACATTTAGGCACCACTCCAGTCATTTTCAAATTACAAGAATGAGAGTCTACTTAAATAGGAAAGGATCCTTAAAACTGGAGAAAAATGAACCTAAACACTACAGGCCCTGCATATTGCCAAAATGGCTGTTGGCTTCTGATCACTGAGGAACAATTCTACCATAATGTCTAGGACTTGATAACAGAGCTGGAGGATAGCATAAGACAGCCGGAGATGTAGGGAAAACTATCCTAGCAGGCAGATGTACATGCCAAAAACATTCTCTCTTCTGTGTGCTTGTTATAGAGGGATTCTTCAGTATAGCCTATCTAATTTTATAAGCTGAATGGTTACAGTTCTTTAAATAAAACTGTGTTTTAGAGGATCAGGTGGTGCTTCAGAAAGCACTGTTGTAGAAAATTAAAGGATTATTTCTGTACAAACTAATAGGGACCTACAAGGTCAAAAATCTTCTGTTTTACATTGGTGCTGTGTGATTGGATTGAATCTCATTAGCTTTAATCATTATTTTTTAATAGTTTCCCAAGGTAATCAAGATCATGTTTTATTTTTTTATATTGTTCCCTATGCATAAGAAGACCACCAGGTAGAAGCATAAATGTTGAACAATTACTCTGCTGCACTAACTGAAAATAATTTTTGGATTTTTTTAGATGCTTACAGTCATTTCTCAGTTTGTTTTTTTGCTAATCTTAGGGGGTTTAGAAATTGCTACGTGTTTTTTAATTTTTTTTTCCTATTTTTATTTTTTTAAACTATTTCAGTCTTGAGTAATGTACTTTTGTACTTGAGTAATGTGGTTTTACTTCCCAGAAACTGCTCCAGGAAGAAATAGTTCCCATGTGCTGTCATTTGCGTAGATGTCTTTACCCACCAAAGCAGTGCATTTCCCTGTTGGGGCAACCAGTTGAGATTAATCTTAATCCATTTTAAATTGAAAATTATGCACAATTGGTTTCCTGATTGGAGTGTAGCTTAGCTTGCCTTTGTGCTGCCTTACATGAGTTTGCACTGTACGAAGCTTCAGGGTTTGGTGTGGCAGCACAATTAGGAATGTAGAAACCATTATCCTGAGTGATGATGGTTGGGAAAAGGAGTTAAAAGAAAAAGACAAGCGTCCAGAGAGATTCCTAAGTGGCGTCCCAGCCTCCAGCATTTTGTGGCTTAGGGAATTTGTGCTCCAGTGGTGTTTTATATTTAATGCTCTTTGATTTTATACTCCATGAAGTTTCTATGCAAGCTTTAGGTATCTACCAATACCTTCCTAAGCTGATCTTGTGTCCACTGCTACTGAAAAGAAAATCTTGCACATGCCATCCTATCTCCTGCATCTGTTCTGGTGCCTGTCTGCTCTGTTTTGGCCTGTTTCAGACATCCTTTCTCCCTCTCCTGCCTGAACTAAGACAATGAAGAAAGGAGAGATGACTGGGGTCAGAGAAAAGGGTGAAGGTGAAGACAACTTAGGGCCGAAGGAACTGGGACTGATTGTGCTTGGCTGCAGCAGGCAGACAGAATGGCTTTGTTGTGACATCCAGCTGCACCCTGCGGCCCTGGCAGACACCACCAGTGCTTTTAACAGTGTCACAAGCATGTATCCAAACTCAGTATTTTACAGCTTGAACTTTTATTAAATGAAGCTATTAAATGCTATTGTTTTTTGCTTGGTCATCCCAGTTTAACCCAGCAGACAGCTAAACACCTCATAGCCACTTCCTAAGTCCCCTGCACTGTCCCCAGTGGGATGGGGTAGAGAATTTTGGGGGATGGGTGGCAGGAATAGACAGTGCTAACATTGATGCTACTTTTAAATATTTTTAATATGATCTTTCTGGAGCACCCATTGAAAATTCTTGGAGGCAATGGGCTAAAAGTGCTGAGAGACAGAGACCTATTCATTTTTAGTGGAGAAGGAGAAAACCACATGAAGCAGCAATTCTGTGCTCGCTTTTACTCTTGCAAGGTATTGTAGCCACTGAGATTGTCTCGCTAGCTGCAGTTGGATTCTATGCAGCAGAACTTACTGGTGTGTAATTGTTTGCAGAACCAAGCCTTAGAAGATTTTTTGGTTATTGTTGGAAATTAGAAGGAAGTAAACTTTAGAAAACCTAGAAGTCAACAGGGATTTCAGGCAAACCGGTTGTTCAGCCCAAAGTATTAATCACTTACATTTGTATTCCACATGTGGCTTGGTTGTTTTTTTTTTGTAAAGGGATCCTCCTGTTTTGCTTTGTCTTTGACACCCATCAGCCACACGTACCCGCCTTCTTGTGCTGCCAATCCTCAGTGATGTGTGCAGAAGGGAGAGAATGCAGGGGTACTTGATGACAAATCAGCATCTTGCTGCTGTGAGCAGCTTGGATGTCCACAGGGATGGTGGAGTCCCAGCTCCTCAAACAGAGGTGTATGCAGCAAGCTATGTGGGAAGGAGGAGCTGCGCTTCTGACTTGGCTTTCTGTAGGGTTGGAAGTAGCATAGCCCCAACAGACAGAGCTTTGTTCACGCAAGTGTTTTGTAATAAAAGCACAGGTCTTTTATGACCCTGAGCCAGGATGACTGTGATGACTGTGTTGTGGATGCTCTGCTTTTCCACCCCATGCTTGGTGCAATGGCTGGGGGAGATGCTGCCTCTGATGTCTGTGTGTTGCTGTCTTGTGTAAATAGAGATGTGGTCTTAGTGACAGGTCCCTGAACTCTCCTGTGCTCTTCCCTTTTCCTTTTTGTAACATTCTAGTCCTAGGACTTACCACCTTCTTAGTGATGGACAGCCTAGCTACTGCATAAGCATTTAAACACATCAGTAGCATTTAGTTTCTTCAAGGTGTAGGCTAAACATCTCTTTAAAACAGACCCACTGGACACCAAGAACTTGCAATCAAGACATAGGCATGTTCTGGGCAGGGAGGTGTTCTTCAGCATTTAGACCAAAAGCACATTAAGACACTCCCTGCCAGGATTCACTTTACTCTTCTGCATCGTTGGTTGATCTGACCAAGCAGTGAGAAAACAGCTCTTTAATTTTAGTAACCCTTTTTTGTGAGATGAAGTCAGTTATATTAGCAAAATTTGTGTGTTCATTAAAATTGAACCTGCTGCTTTATCTGTTCATCTTCTGCTGTCTTTGAGTTTTAAGTCATTAATGCGGGTGGTCTTTCTACCTTGGCAAAACATAGACATTATTCTGAGCAGCTCAGTGTATTGGCATCAAAATTTGTGCATTTCCAAAAGAGGCCATAGTTTATATTCCTTGGCAGGGTAAACAAGGCAGAAAACCATTATGAAAAACTAGTTGTTAACTACTTGGCTTTTAGTTTCTCATAAAAAAATTGCCAAGCACGTGTAATAATTTTTAACTCTCTCTGTTCTGTGTGCCAGAAAACCTAAATTTTATTTAAAAACTGTTTATGTTGAAGCTTGCTGTTGGAAAAACTGAGTATGGCTTTAAATATAGGTATGAGCAATTTTTGTCGGTTTTGATATGGAACCGATAGCTATGTGAACACAGTAGTTCTTGCACATTTTAGTGTGTTAGTAGATTTAAACTAGATTCTAGTGGTAAAAGGGATAAAACCAGGTAGAAATAAGCCTTGGGTATGGCAGGCAGATGTTTGAGGGACAGTGTGCTTGTGAGGTCCTTCAGTCTGCCATCTCACTCAAGGTAGGGGTTGGAGATCCATGCAGCAGCAAAGATGCCAGGATTACTGATGTATTAGAAACCATGGAAGTGCCTGAGAACAGTCATGTAGGAATTGGAGCTTCTCCCCCCATAAAGGTGGTGGGATCAATAGCCCAACTGAAGTGCATCTACACCAGTGCACACAGCATAGGCAGCAAATGGAGGAGCTGGAAGCTGTTGTGCAGCAGGAAGGCTATGACATAGCTGCAGTCACAGAAACGTGGTGGGATTACTCACACAACTGAAGTGCTGCAGTGGGTGGCTATAGATCTTTCAAAAGGGACAGGCAAGGAAGGAGAGATGGTGGGGTACCCATGTATGTTAGGGAGTGTTTTGACTGTTTAGACCTTAATGATGATGATAGGGTTGCTTATGGATAAGAATTGGAGGAAGGCCAGCAAGGCAGACATGGTGGCAGTCTGTTGTAAACCACCCAGCAGAATGGAGACAGAGGAAGTATTCTGTAAGCATCTGGGAGAAGTCTCATAATCACTAACCCTTGTTCTTGTGGAGGACTTCAACTTACCAGATGTCTATTGGAAATGCAATACACCAGAGAGGAAATGGTCTAGGAGGTTCCTGGACTGTGTGGAAGATAGCTTCCTGTCACAGCTGGTGAGTGAGCCAATTGGGGAAGGTGTATGGCTGGACCTGTCATTTGTGAATAGAGGACTTGTGGGTGATGTGACGGCTGGAGGCCAACTTGGGCATAACGATCACAAAATTATAGAGTTCACAGATGATTCTTCGTGAAGTAAAGAGGGGGAGTCATCAGAACTGTTGCCTTGGACTTCCAGAGAGCAGACTTTGACCTGTTTAAGGTACACAAAGTCCAATGGGAGGCACTCCTGAAGGGCAAAGGAGTCCAGGAAGGCTGGACATTCTTCAATAAGGAAATCTTAAAGACGCAGGAGCAGGCTGACCCCATGTGCCAAAAGATGAGCCAATGGGGAGATGACTGGCCTGGCTGAACAGAGGGTTTTGGCTGGAGCTCAGTTAAAAAAGAGTTTATGACCTTTGGAAGAAGGGACAGGCAACTCAGGAGGACAAGAAGTATGTTGTAAGGTTGGTTGTTGGCAGGAAGAAAATTGGAAGGGCCAAAGCCCAAGTAGAACTGAATCTGTCTACTGTCATAAAATATAAGAGAAAATGTTTCTATAAATACATTAGCAACAAAAGAGGGTCTAAGGAGAATTTCCATCCTTTATTGGATGAAGGGGGAAACACAGTGACAAAGGATGTGGAAAAGGCTGAGGTATTTGATGCCTTCTTTGCCTCAGTCTTTAATAGTAAGACCAGTTGTTCTTGAGGTACCCAGCCCCCTGAGCTGGAAGACAGGGACGAGAAGCAGAATGAAGGCCCCATAATCCAAGTCAGTGACCTGCTACACCACTTAGACGCATGCAAGTCAATGGGGCCAGATAGGATTCACCAAAGGGTACTGAGGAAGCTGGCGGAAGTGCTCTCACCAAGTAATTTACCAGCAGTCCTGGCTAATTGGAGAGTTCCTCGTTGAATAGAGGTTAGCAAATGTGATGCCTTTCTACAAGAAGGGCTGGAAGGGGGATCCCGGGAGCTACAGGCCTGTCAGGCTGGTTTTGGTGCCAGGGAAGAACAGATCACCTTTAGTGCCATCACGTGGCACATACAGGACAATCAGGTGATCAGGCCCAGTCAGCATGGGTTTGTGAAAGGCAGGTCCTGCTTGACTAACCTTATCCCCATCTATGACAAGGTGACCTACTTAGTGGATGAGGGAAAGGCTGTGGATGTTGTTTTCTGAGACTCTAGTAAAGCCTTTGACACTATTTCCCACAGCATTCGTGGCTTGGACGGGTGTGCTATTCACTGGGTAAAAGAACTGACTAGATGGCCAAGCCCAATGAGTGGTGGTGAATGGAGTTAAATCCAGTTGGTGGCTGGTCACAAGTGTGCTCCCCAGGGCTCATTACTGGGGCCAGTTTTGTTTAATATCCTTTATTAATGATTTGGACAAGGGAATTGAGGGCACCCTCTGTAAGTTTGCAGATGACACCAAGTTAGGTGGAACTGTTGATCTGCTTGAGGGCAGGAAGGCTCTACAGGGGGACCTGGACAGGCTGAATCAATGGACTGAGCCTTTTGAGGTTCAACAGGCGAAGTGCTTGGGTCACAACAATCCTTTGAACCATGCAACACTACAGTTTGGGGAAGAGTAGCTGGGCAGTGGCTTAGTGGAAAAGGACCTGAGGGTGTTGGTCAGCAGATGGCTGAACATGAGCCAGTTTGTGCCCAGTTGGCCAAGGCCAACAGCATCCTGACCTCTATCAAAGATAGTGTGGCCAGCAGGACCAGGGAAGTTATCGTCCTCCTGTACTCGGCACAAGTGGGGCTGAATCTGAAATACTGTGTTAAGTTTTGAGCCTCGCACTAAAAGAGAGACATTGAGGTGCTGGAGCATATCCAGAGAAGAGCAAGAAAGCTGGTGAAGGGTCTGGAGCACAAGTCTGATAAGGAGCAGCTGAGGGAACTGGGGTTGTGTAGCATGGAGAGGAGACTCAGGAGAGACCCTACGATTCTCTGCAAATACCTGAAAGGAGGTTGTAGTGAAGCAGGTATTGGTCTCTTTTTCCAAGTAACAAGCAATAGGACAAGAGGAAATGGCATCCAGTTGTGCCAGGGAAGCTTTAGCCTGGATACTAAGAAAAATTTCCTCACTGAAAGGATTGTCAAGTACTAGAACAGGCTGCTCAGGGAAGTGGTTGAGTCACCATCCCTGGAGGTATTTAAAAGACATGTAGATGAGGTGCTTAGGGACATGGTTTAGTGGTGAACTTGACAGTGACAGGTTAATGGTTGGACTCTGATCTTAAAGGTCTTTTCCAACCTAAATGGTTCTAAATTATGTAATTGTTCATGTAGGCAGCCAAAACTGCATTATTATTTGTATTTAACATGGCATTTTACCGTATGCTTGGGCATATGTCCTCTAAAACACTGTTGTGTCACCTTTCCGTCATGGAAGAGTGTCCTGGGTTCAGCAGTAGCAGTCATTTTTCTCCTTCTTAGTAGCTGGTGCGGTGCTGGGGTTTTGACTTTCGGCTTGGGACCAGCACTGATAACACCGATGTTTTTAGTTGTTGCTCAGTAATGTTTACTCTGACAAAGGACTTTCTGAGCCTCATGCTCTGCCAGGGAGGAGGGGAAGCCGGGAGGAAGCAGAGACAGGACGCCTGACCCAAACTAACCGAAGAGGTGTTCCATACCACAGCATGTCATGCCCAGTATATAAACTGGGGGCAGTTACCCAGAAGGGTTAGGTCACTGCTTGGTCGGGCTGGGTATCGGTTGGCGGGTGGTGAGTGGTTATATTCTTTTCCCTTGTTATTTCCCTTATCATTATTATTATGGTGGTAGCAGTAGTGGTTTGTGTTATATCTTAGTTACTGGACTGTTCTTATCTCAATCCATGGGAGTTACATTCTTTCCATTCTCCTCACCATCCCTCCGGGAGCGGAGGGAGGAAAGTGGGGAAGTGAGAGAGCGACTGTGTGGCTGACTGAGTTTAAACCACGACAAAGGGCCTTTCTGGAAGTATACTAACTCTTGGCATAGCCACTGAAGGTGTGAAAACAAAGATATAATGAATAGAGATGGGACAAACTGCAGTAAGTTCACCGATGCACTGCTGCATTCACTGGCACTGTCACTAGAAAAAAGACCCCCACTCCTCCCTTTCCTGAAGTCATGAAAAAGTAGTGAGCTCAAGTCCATTACTGCAGTGCTCTACTCCTGCAGATATCTGTATGTTATTAATGGTGTGGCCTAGCACTTCCAGGTGGTAACAGTACATAGTAGTAGAGCTTCAACTGGTCCTTAGAGAAAGGAGTTGGAACTCAGTGTGCCTGACCTGATTTGTTCTGTGTTGAGCAAAAGCCAGAGGATGGGAACTAGTATGAGGTATTGGGAAGACTTTCCTGAAGCAGTAAACAATGTACCGGAAGCAGAAGACAAGCTGCTAATAGATCCAAATTTAGCACTAATGAACTTGGTTCCAGAATACTAGCTACAAGTGCTGAAAATATGAAGCTCACATTAAGCTGTTTTCACATTCCAAAACTGCAGAGAAGTGCAAAACCCACATTTACGAAATCTGAGATGCCATGCCCCACAGCATTTTATTATATGAGCTTGCTAATATATTGTACATCATTATAATTTGATATACAACATACTATATGTTGAGATGAAGTAATCTAGAGAAAATTTAAGGGAACTCACATCCTGTTTGTTAATTGGCAGTGTGAAATTGTATCTGTTCAGATATATATTATGTTTAATTCATTATCACATAATTCCACTGCAGCTTTGCTCTTTGCTGTGTAAGTAATTATTCTTTCAACATTATGCATCCCCACCTCGGGATATGATATCACCTGTAACATATTTTAAATGGATACCTGTACCTATGCTGTAGTAGTATTAAACCAATCAACAATAGATAACCAGCCTTCCCTGATACTTAAACATACATAGCATACAGTATAGCATTGTTGGGTTACAGTACTATTAGCTATATACTACCTTAGCAGAGCATCATCAGCTTTTAACTAACCTGACGCTCTTCCTGTATTTGTACTTTGTTGAACACGAGCAGGCTCACAGCTTCCTGTGTGATGGTGCTAACATATGTCTGACTTTGTTGTTGTCAGCTGGAGTGAAGGGGAAGACAATGCCCTTTGACCTGTGAAAAGGAGTATAAAGCTTATCAGATCCTTTCCAGATATCACTGAAGGAAATGGGCTGGAAGAGTTGGCCCCACATAGGAAATATATATAAAAACCTGTCAGTACTAATCTTTTTGTAATGTCACTAAAAACATACTTTTGCAAATCAGAGTCCCTGCTAGACAACATCATTTGTACATACTGAACTGCAGTAAAAGTAAAGAGGAAGAATTATATACCACACAGTAAACTTAGGTTCATATCACTTGAAGTGACTCAGTAAGTATCAAGACTACTTCACTTCCTGCTGCCAAAATAAATTTTTCTCAGTGATTATTTCTCTGTTCCACTTCTGAAATAGACATTTAAAGGTCATGTATTGTATAAAACATTATACAAAACTTTTCCCACTAAACAGTTCATTTGGGGATTTTGTTTACCTGCAAGGCTGTCTAGACAAACAGTGGTAAAGGAAGATCATGGACTGACCCCCCAAAAAAAACCCATACCTCATGAAAAACATATTTGCAGGTTATGTGAGGATAATGTCCTTACTGCCCTCTCAGACATTGTAGACAGCATTAGCATATTAAGCTTTTAAGAAGAATCATGCTGGTTTAAATTGGTAAAATTTAAATTTACCTTGCACTAGTTACTAGTAGTTACAAAACCAGTTAAACAGCACCAATACAATTAAATAAATATACATATATTAAAAAGGAAAAAAAAAAAGGCATTGAGTTTTTCTTATGATTGTTAGAAAAATAAAACAATGACAACACACAGTTGAAAAGACTACAAGCAGAGATTCAGGAAACCAAATTCTTCTTTTTGATGTGTTCTCTGTGGATATGACAACACCAGTTCAAAAGGTTATTTTTGAGTATCTCCACTGACATAACAGGCAACACTTCCAGTCATTTCAACTGGAGATGGATCCAAGGGGAATAAAAAACAAAAACTGTCATACTCACATTAGATAGCTGAAAGAAAAAAACCCATATCTGCAATTGTTGGGTGGGGCATCATCAACTGTAGTGCTTCAAAATCTTTTCATTGAAACAATTTTAATCTGCTGGGGGTTTTGTTACCCCTATACCAGCATTAATACATGGTAATAGATAATACAGTTTTGTCTCTCATACTCAGAACTTTAGTCCTCTTAAACGACAGTATACAAACAATGTTTAAGTAATTCAAGAGTCAGAAAATCCCGCTGAAGATCATGTTGATTGTGTCAATATACGAATGTTAGCAAGGGTAAATATTTTTAAATTATATGGGGGTAATATCTTATTTTCAAGTAACACCCAGACAAGATTATTAACAAGATTGAACATGCAGTGTTCCACTGTAGATCTGCCCCAATTTATCAATGCTGTGCTTCACTCCAGGTATCTGTCAGAAGCTTCATACCTGTGGCAGCAGGTAGCAGGATTTTCTGATTTGGGGTCTTTGATTTTTTTTTTTATGTTTATAGCTTCTGAAATCACAGCTAGCAGATGTTTGCCAGAAATTGGCATGTGTGTAGCTTTACTCAGAAAGAACTATTCAATTCTGGAAGCTCACAGAAGTCAGTGTTATAGAATACCAGGTTGGAAAGGGCTTCAAGAATCATCCAAGTTTTGTTCTGTTGAACAAATTCAAATCCCAAACTTATGAACATTGCTTAATAATTATTAGTAAAGCAGAAAGCAGAAAGATTAGAACTCCACTGTGTCACTATCAATATATACTGAGCCCTGAACTCTCACTCCTTAAGAGGGAGGATCAGTCTAAATAGACAAGGCATGGAAAACAAGAAAGGAAATATTCATAGCATTCAAAATAACCTTTCTAACCCTGGACTATCTATTCTATCTATCTGTTCTCACCTCTGGACTGATCTGAATCAGGGTCCTGCGGCTAGAAGAGCTGCTTTCTTCACCAACACTTTTCCTTCACCACGTGGCATTGCGGGGCATCGTTTCAACCAGGCACGGTGCCAGGCCCCTGACTCCCACTGCCTTCCTTCACATAACCCCACCTCAGCTCCCCAGCACCACTGAGGGCTCCTCTGCTGACTCTTCCCGGCTTTCCGGGAGCTCTGCCCCATCTCTGCCGCTCCCTAGCACGGCTTAGCCACCTTTGAAATAAAATCCCACTTCAGAGAAACCCAGCACAAGACAGAAAGACTTCCTTATGTCCTTAAAAAAAACATAAATTTGAGTTAGACCTCCACTACCACATTATATCTGATAACGTTCCAGTAAAAACTACACAAATGGCTTTTATATTATGAAAAGATTCGTTACTCAATTCTTTGGAAAACTGATAGGAATATTTAACATGAAGATGATCGCACTCGTGCGGACTGTGGAGAGTGCAACAGTTCCCTCTACCGCCTGTGGCACAGCGCAGAAACCCGCCTCTCTGGTAAATGCCTTCACAACTGCTTTGCTTTACAAAAAGCACGTAATAAAACACGTCGCGTTACGAGGCCAACGCTGGGACACACTGCGGGCAGCCGTCAGGAGCCCACTCTGGGTCCGGCGACAGCGGCAAAGTCCGCCTGAGGGAGCGAGGGCACGGGGAGCCCAGCCTGCGGATCGGCAGGGCCTCTGCTAATGGCGGCCGCGCCGTTGCCATAGGGACCAGCCACTCGCACGCTGCCCGCAGCCATGCGGCCGGAGGGCGAGAGCGCCGAACTGAGGCGGCGGCGGCAGGACCGGGCGCTGAGCAGCGCCCTGCCGGAGCTGGGCACCCTCCTGCGGCTGGAGGCGAGCTGGGACGGGCCACCGCTGAGGGTGCGGGACGACGCTGCAGGGCAGCTTGGCCGACGGGGGCTTTCCTCAGTGGGCGGAGCGGGAGCGGCCAGGCCGCCGTTATACCGCCTAACAGTGCCGCTTTGCGGTGTCGGTGGCATGCGTGGCTACGGGAACCTCTGCGGGCGGCCGGTCTTCCATAACTGCACGGTCCTGTTTTAGTGTGAGGCGCAGCCGTAATTTCTGAAAAGGAAAATCGAGGCCGAAGGCTGGGCAACGTATACTTACACCAGTTTCTTCTCCATAGCGTACTGGAGCTGTTGGCTGAGTGTAGTAGCCGGGTAGAAGCAAATGTATTTATGTATTAGAGCAGGTGTGTTTATATCGGAGCAAACATAAACATGTTGTCAGCAACAGTCACATAAGATCCATTTCAGACTCCAAAACAAACCTGTGCTGCTTCCACAAATGCCCGATGCACTGCAGACGAATTCACAAACTGCTGTTCTGGGCATGACGTGAAGTCTCATACAGAGGTCTATGAAACAGTTCCCTGCTGCCACAGAAGCTGTCCCATTCTCACATCACTGTTATAGTGCTTGTATTACTTCTCTTGAGGTGCCACAAGCTGAATCAAACCCCATCAAATTAACAGAAAATTACTAATTTTGCTAGGCTAGGTTGTTTTTGGCAGAACAAACCCGAACATCTTATACATAGTCAGAACCTACCTTGTATTTTTCTATCTTAATTAGATTTTGGAACTTTATACTTTCTGAAATTTTGTATAGGCAAAATAACTTCAGTAGAAACCATCATCTTAACTCCTAACCAGTTTCTGGCTATGGAATATAGTAACATGGTATCAGAACTGTACCCAAGCTGAGTTTCAGAGAACAGATTAATTTGCCAAAGCTGGCTGTTAGCAGAGGAATTTTCTACCTTCTATCATTTTCTGCTTGTGAAGATAAGAAAACCTTAAGGAACACCCTTCAGTGGTTTACTGAAGTGATTTATATTTGCTGATGAGATTAGCCTCCTGAACCGTGAATGAGAAGCAAAATACATCAATTCACAAGCATCATGAATTCTACTAAGGAAATACTGTTTATTATTCCACGTTTCAAAAGATGGTGGAAGGCTTAATTCTTTGGCGATTGAAAAGGCACTTTTAGTTTGGGTTGGTTTGGGGTTTCTTTTGAACAGACATCACTAGACCTCTTTGTGATTTTTTTGCTGTTTCTTGTATGCTTCTGGAGAAATTACATAAATTGGTATTAATTTCATGCAGCTACAGCTGTGGTAACAACGTGCACATAACATGTATGAAAACTTGGGCTCACCACCAAGATTAACTGGAGAATGACTTTGTAGTGAAGTGTCCACTTTGCAGAGAAAAATTTGCACATCTAAGGCTCACTCTAGAAGAATTTAGAAACTCTATAAGCAACTTGCAACTACAACAGAGAAAACAAGACTGTATAGGCATCTTGGAACGCCTAGTAATAATTGCAGAGTATTTCCAATTGTAGAAAGGTACTACCAGTATTTTTAAACCAAGATTTTGACAGTGCTATATCTTTTAAGTATCTCTTGCAGCTTGTTGCTCATTGCCTTTATTGTAAGCAACTGATTTCACCTGCAGAATAGACACTATGTGCTTTGTAAACAAACAAACATCCATGGTTAATAAGCAAAGGCTTTTATTTTTAAACTTGGCTTTTAGTGCAGTACATCTCCAGACAATCTTGTAGTATCTATTTGGGACTGACCTTTCCCAAAAACTAAATTTAGCAACTTCTTTATGATAGAGTGTTAACTGCTTGTTAACCTACCCCCTTATGGTTCTGTTTTTCCTTTTAGGTGCACCGAGCATGTCAAGTATCACTCATGTCATGGATGCTTCACTGCCTTTGCCATTCTCTACATTTTTATTTTTAGACAGGTACTAAACAGGATTTCTTTTTTGTATCCCACCCTGACCTATATAATATTAATTGATCTCAATACCCCTTACACAAATCATGCAGACCTTGCACTGAATTAGACTTGCTTAGCTGTAAGTAGCTACAAAAAGATACTGAAATAAGCAAAAATAACACCATAAATTAAGAAAGCTTGATCATACTCTGCCTGTATATGTTGCACTGTGACACACTTATAGGGACAGCAGACGCAAATACATTGTGGCTTACTTAACCTACCTTTCTCATTTGTTTGTGTAGATATGCCCTTGCAGCTAACAGTGTGATGCAAAAAGACGGACATAGTAACCAACATAAAATAAGATGATTTGGGAGATTCTTTGACTTCTGCTTGTCCACGGCATACGTGTAACGCATGAGTAGTACCAGAATCTTCCCCAATTAAATCTAACTGTACCTTATTAATTTCTCAGTTGTATTATCCAGGACAGCAATCACCATCTGCAAGATGTGTATCCTAAGACTATCACAGGCTGGGCGAAGTTCTGTCAGCATGTTTTTTTCTAAATAAGCACTACATGAAATTTGCTAAGAGTCAGGCCTAGACCTAGAGCACAAAAACCACAAAACAAAGGAGCTGTAAAAAATAAGTACGTGCAGTTGTACAGATAGCTGTATCAGTATACCTTTTTTTTTACTACTAAATTACTATGTTGAATCAAACCAGGGGGGAAAAAAAAAAAGTGAATTCAGATTACTATAGTAACTATAAATGGATATACTCATGTCTTAGAAGTTAATTTTGCTGCCACACTAGATTTTCATAAATATCATTTCAAGTTTTAGAGAGTGGTCTTACAAACAATGAGAATGTTCCCGAGTTCTAGCTGAAGACTTCAAGTAGACACAGTCTTTGGTCCAGACTTTGCAAAAGTCTAATTAAGAGATTTCACTTAAGATGGTTAATTATATTTGCCTTCTGTGCTTCTTTATCGGTATCAGTTAGCACCTTCCCAGTATGAGACACATTTACATCCTCCAAGCAGCTTATAATTTCAGGCACTTAGCAGTGAAGCTTTGATCTGTCTCAGTATACTTTTGCAAAAAAGAGCCCAGTTTGCCTGAAAGTTGGGGAGCTTTTGCAAGCCTGCAGCAAGTTTCATAATTTAGAAATACATATTACTCACCCAACCTGTGAAGTTCATCTTTGCTAGTTTTTACCAGCACCCTGAATCATGTTCACAGAAGATAGCCCTTTTCAAATTTATTTAACTCAAGCTAGCTTACCTGATGAGCAGTATTTCTTCACCAATGACATGACAGTAGTAATATAAATTCAATCTCCTTGGTAACTTGCAGGATCTTGATTACAATCTTGGTAGTTACTGCTCTTTTAAGTCCAGAATTAACACAAAACAGAATAAAAAGAGGAATTAAGCTGAAAGGCTAGCAGAGTCGCCACTCATTCCTTGGAGTAGCAAATACATGTGTACTTTTATCATCTGTTACAGTTAAGTAACTTGGTATTTGTAGCACCTTTAAAAATGGGATTTAAATAACCAGTTCACAGCAGCTGGTAAAAATTTAAGTAACTTTCTTTAGCTTGTCAGTGCCTAAAACTTAGAATCTATTCATTCAATACATAAGCAGCATAGCCCCTTAGCAATCAATGAAGCTCCTTTGGGTTTGCACTTGTAACATCAGAGGCTTCTTTGAATTTCAGACTGTTACAAGCAAGAACAATTGATTAGTCTGTATTTAGTTAAGAAATATTATGCAACGGCTCACCTTCCTACCCTTTAAGTTTCATAGGAAATGTATTTACAGTTGGCTACTGCAGCAATTTTGAATGTGTTGTATGTAATCCTCTGACTCGGAAGGATACGCCAGCCAAACATGAAAACTACCCACCAGGTTCTCATGTGAATCTTAGCAAACCTGCAAAACAAGTGGAACCAGAAATTTGTGTATCTGGAAATAGATTATTTCTCAAGCAAATATCATCTGAACATACATAAAAAAAAGTTTCAAAGTAGCTTCGGAAAACTTTCTAACAAAGATGTGCCAAAGTCCCAAATGGATTTAAGAATTTTTAGCAAGCTCCATTTAGGAGAATATGATCAGAACAGCAGTAGAAAGCTAGTGATTTTTTCCCAAGCATAGCAAGGATTACTCTCTAAGATCTTTTGAAAACAACAGTTTCTGGGAAGTCCAGTACTGTTTTTTAAAATTATGTTCATAATGCCTTGAGAAGACAGCATCAGTTTGACTGAAAAAATAGCAAGTGGCTGTAATAATTCCACAATTCTAAGATATCCCACGGAGTTGAATTTTGAGATTGATTTGTGCACAGCAAGCCATTCCACAACAAAGACAATAAAGATGTGGAAACGCCAGCCATCAACAGAGGTTCCTAACAAGACCACCACCTAAACATAATCTGCTAAACTTTAAAAAAAGAAAAATAGATTTATTTTAAAACAAGAAAAACAGGAAGGAATTACACTGCAAACCAATTCATGATTGTCACGATTTAGATAACGCAGCTATATTCTTACTTTTATACGCCACACTGAGGATTTATTAGACACCAAGAAACAAATTAGAAGTGAAGAGAACTGCAAGTTCTATAAACTGCAAGTTCTATAAAAATTAATGCTGTGAGAAATGTTCATATTAAATCTTCTCAAATGATCAGAGGAACTGATTTTGCTAGTATAGATGTATTTCAGAAAATAGCCATATACTTGTAAGATTGTCACTCTTATTTGCAAGTTTTTAATATTCAATCAAAAAAATTACTCAAATATAAAATGCCAAAAGCTTTTATATTCTTGGAAGACCAGTTCTTATTCAGAGGCATAATAAATTAAGCCATATTAATTTTAACATTATTGCTGAATGAAATGGTACCAAATGTGCTATTTTCATAGAATCATAGGAAGGTTAGGGTTGGAAATGACCTTAAGATCATCAAGTTCCAGGGACACCTCACACTAGATTCATGTCGCCCAAGGCTCTGTGCAACCTGTCCTTGAACACTGCCAGGGATGGAGCATTTACCACTTCTTTGGGCAACCCATTCCAGTGCCTCACCACCCTCACAGTAAAGAGCTTTCTCCTCATATCTAACCTGAACTTCCCCTATTTAAGTTTGAACTCATTACCCCTTGTCATATTGCTACAGTCCCTGATGAAGTGTCCCTCCCCAGCATCCTTATAGGCCCCCTTCAGATATTGGAAGGCTGTTACGAGGTCTCCACGCAGCTTCTGTTCTTCAGGCTAAACAGCCCCAACTTTCTCAGCCTACCTTCATACGGGAGGTGCTCCAGTCCCTTTACCATCCTCGTGGCCCTCTCTGGACTTTCAAACATGCAATAGGAAAAGCAAGATGAAGAAATACCTTTTTTCTAGTATCAAGTACATTCTGTAAGACCTGCTACAGTTTCCTGATAGTTCATGCTCAAAAGAGGAGCTAAGCCTCCAAACAGTACGCAGGAACCACTCACTTAGCCCATTTTCAATCATGTACAGATGGCCAAGCCAAAGAATTCCTAAGTCTAATATGATTTCTTAAATGGTAATATGATAAATAAAACTAAACATTAGTTTCCTTTAAGTTCTAGATTTCCAGTAAGTGTAATGAAGAGTTAAACCTCCATACCTGCAATAAATGTAAATGTAAAGCCCTGCTGAATGAGAAACACTTCTATTTCAACCCACTTGCCAGCTGCTGATTAACCAGAACAGATATGCAGTAAGAACCTACCATTTTTGAAGTTTTATTCTGATAATCTAAGAAAAATAGGAACATTTTGAAGCTTAGCCAGATTTGTGACTTTTTCCAATTACCTTCCCTTATATTTTAATAGAAATCAAAATGTGATAGCATGTCTTAACAACTTACAACAAACAAAACTGTATAATCTACTGACAAATACTTTAATTCTTATTTGAGTAATCTGTAGTTTGGATTTTGTGTTTTCTATGATGACATATAACAAGCTGACCTTCAGTCAGTTTTGACATATTTGTATTTACAGATCAGCTGATGACCCAGATATCTAATTTTTACATGGAAGTGAAACATGACAGAACATACCATTCTCTTCTGTTACACTGGAAATAAAATTCCTGAGATTTATTTAACTTCTTATAAAGTTCACTCTGTCTATTTTAAAATAGCTGATGGATTTGAAATGGTTTTAAAAAAAAAGTTTATTGATCAGGCAGGTTGAAAATTAAAAGGCTATTCTGTGAAAGTAAGAAGAGAACCAGTAGTTTACTAGCAGAATGCAGCTTCTCAGAGCATTAAAAGAGTGATCATCCAACACATGCAGGTGCAATGTGGGAAGACCTGTGCAATGTGCTTGCCTACAGCCTTGCAGGGTTCCTGAACTATAGTGAAAATACTGAAATGTGGCTTTCGTGAAGCTTAGAAAGGCTTGAGAAATACTAGTGTTAGATACAGTTAAGAATAGGATGTTACACTCTAAAGTTTAGCATAAGCTTTTCTATGTCACAGCATTATGTTCTTCTACCTGGATTTAAGTACTTTGAGCTTATTCATAGCTGGAATTGATGCCTCTGTCTTAAGCACTGTGCAGACATACAAAAATATTTTGTTTGTTCTTAGAGCCACAGTCTCTAAAGTCTCTAAATGGGAGAATGGAGAAAAGAGAGATTAGACATAGGAACAAAACCTGATAAAATATTCTCTGGGTAACCCCTTCCAATTGCAACAAAATCAGTTTACACAAGGAATAATCTTAGCTGCACTAACCAAGAAACAGGAATCAGATTTAATGTGGATATAGAAGTCTTTCTTCAGTAGATCTGGAACCAAAACTGTGACTGAATTAGAATTGGTAAACTTAAGAATAACAACATTCTTTTGTCATTGGAATGATGGTGATGACACAAATACACGTTTTTAGTAATATTTAGAAAAGAAGTGTTAGGTGAGAGAGGTATATTCCTAAACAACACACGACTTCAGAGACATTCAAATAAAAGATAAAGCACTGATGACTTTTTAAAACTTTTATTATATTGCATAAGCTATAACATTTTACAAATGTTAGTTACATTTTCAGCAACAGACACTGATACTGTAGTAAATAAAGACATGAAAAGACAC
>JANHGB010053109.1:0-37740 GCA_026283785.1 Coracopsis vasa
CCTTCCCGCCGCATTGCCGGCGTCGCCCCGTCGGTTGTGTCCGGTTCGGTTCGCGCCCGTGCAGCTGTGAGGGACAGGTTCGCTGAGAGGCGGGTGTTTTTAACAAAAATAAAGAGCCGTGTCTCTGAGGGACGGGTGACTCAGGGGCGGGGGCTTTGCGTGCAGGCCGCCCTGTTTTGTTGGGGGTTTCTTTCCCGGTTGTTTGTTGTTGTTGTAAGTCCTGGTGCCCAGCTGTGAGGGCTGACTCTTCCAGCTGGAAGTTTGACTGCCCAAGCACGGTCACGCAAAAAAAAAAAAAAAAAAAAAAAAAAGAAAAAAGGTAATTCCGGGAAGCTGACAAAAAACATGATAAGGGTTTGAAGACATTTCCCTTTCCCCACACTGCCCGGACCGCCTCACGCCTGTTCGTTGTCCTAGGGACTGCTGGCACATTTGGGAAACAAACTCTTTCCCCACCCACACCCCCCCTCCCCTTTTTTTTTCTGTTTGTTTGTTTTTCAGGTTTGTTTGGGTTGGGTTTTTTTGTTTGTTTTTGGCAAGGTCACTGAGAGGAAAAAAATAAAGTTTTATTTTCATACCGAGATCAAGCCTGCTTTTAAAGGTGTTAGAAACAGCCTTTCTAGCTCTGTTGGAATGCGAGTTCCTAGGAATTTTCTCAAAGGACTATAGGAGAAGACTGATTTTGGCTCAAGGTGGCAGGTTTTTAGCTAAGAGGAGCAGCCAGCGGGTCAGTGTGTGTTCATGTGTAGCTCCCCAGGTACAAAATGCACAAAGAGGCTTTTTTGAACCAACATTCTTCATGAATTTGATTATGGAGGGATGTGTCCATAGTTGGGACCATTGGGAAAGACAGAAAGTGGGCTTGTGCAGTGCACCTTGCAGTTGTTGCCTGGGACAATACCACGGATCTGCTGAAACAAGCCTAGAAATTCTGTCTGTCTTTGTCACTTGAAGACTGATGTGTTTGAAGTGGTAAGGTGGATAAGGTTTGCAAAAACGTAGGGTGGGTGAAAGAAAACCCCTGCAACCTTATTTACTGATTAGGGTTGTCTCAGGTGTGCTGAGGCTTTCACTATTTTGTGGAACCCTCAACACACCTGAAACAAGTTTGCATCTAAAGAGAGTACAGGTGATGCTCCTTAGGAAATAGCTTGGGTTTAGTACACTAAACTTTAGCCTAGGCATTTAAAACCTTATAAGTTAATAATAGGTTACAGTATTAGTTCCAGAAAATTTCCTTCTGGACCAAAATCAGAGTATCATGTGGGCTTGGGTGTGGTAGAGTTTTCAGTGACCACTACCTTGAACTAAGTTCAGACTTCAAAGCTGAGAAGACATGGTCCTTAAGGGGTCAATTTATTCCTATATGTGAAAATACCTAGAAAACAGATAGATTGAAGTGTATAATCTGGTTTTAGTTATTTTTATTAAAGTATGATAAGGAATCTTACTGAGCTCAAATCTAAGGAACAGAGCAACTTGGTTTTTAGAATTAATGCAGTAACACGATGGCCCATAAGCTGTGGTGGGTGTTGGTATGGGCTGCTGCTTGCAGGCAAAAATAGGTGGTATGGAAGGTGATACGTAACTTTCCACAGTTTTTCTTTTCCCTTGGCATGCTGGTGAGGCTGTTTTTCTTAGTATTACCTAATCTGCTGGAGCTACATCATCAGCACTAATCATATCTCACGAGCAGCTCATGCTGCTCACTGAGCAACTTTGGTATCTGTGCAGCTCTTTGGGTAAGTAGTGGTATACACATGCATCAAGATGCATCTGTGCCAACAGGTTTGAACAGATTGATTTAGTCAGAGCAAGTTCAGCTCTGTCTGGAGCGTACCTGCATGGACATGCTGTTAAGTATTTGTAAAACTGGATTTCAGAAAGGGAGAGAAATAAAACTGGAGGGGCTAGATTTTGAATCGCTTGATGATCATATCATAGGTTTATCAATGTTCTGTGGTGGGGCACACGTTTCTCTGTCCTGTCATGCTGCCATGTATGACATCTTACACAACTAATTTCATGTTTCTTACAAGTGCTTTGCTTTAAGATGTTGGGGTTATGTTTGCCTAACTATTACTAACGTCTCCAAAGCCATGCTTTGAGCATAGAAATTCTTAAAGGAAGTACTCTGGAAAATTGAGACCTAGGCATCTCAGGCTTGTGAATGTTTGTTATACTGTTTGTTCCAGTTTCCTATTTATAAACTGCAGAGTATATCTTCCCCTCTGCACTTTATAGGATATTATGAAAATAAACTCATTGATATTTGTGGAGCACTCAAATGCCATTGAAATGTTTCTGAGAAAATTTATTCCTTTATATTCAGAACAGAATTAAGCAACAAACAGAAAATTAAGCAGGTCATACTTTCAGCAATGAGAATAAAGCAATGTAACAAATAACCAGTCTTCCAGTGAAAAAATCTGTCCTATGCATGAAAAAACAGGAATTGCTACTGCGGGTCACAGCCATTCTTCACCTGTTCTTGTCAATGATGTTGACTAGTCTCAGACGTGTCTGAGGGAAAGGAGAAGCTATAGAAGGCAGATGTGAGGTAATACTATCCCACAGGTGTCCCATCCAAATTTTAAATAGCCAAATACAAGCACTGGAGCAATAGTTAAATATGACTTCAAATTTTGTTACTGAGATAGCTGGGTGGTCTTTATACTAGTATAAAAGTTTAATATCTCTGTAGCATTAAAACCCTGTAATGGCAGTTGGTTGCAGAGTACCATGGTGAGTTGTGAGTTACATAAAAATGCATCTTTAGATGTTTTTCTTATGTATTTATTTCATTGACTATCCTCTTGTGTTTTGGCACAATGAAAACAAGTTCCTACTTCCTGCTTTCTCTGTACCATTCATTATTTGGTATACTTCTATCATGTCTGCTTTCTGAGGTAAAATTTTTCACTCTTTTCAATCTCTTTTCCTATGAGAATTATTCCCAGCTTTTGATCATTGCATTGGTTCTCTCTCAGGTCTGTTTAGTTCTACAATATTCTGTTTTTCAGCAAAGGTGACTTATGCTGCATGCAGTATTCCAAGCAAGGTTATGCCTCTGATTACAATATATATATGTATTTGATATTACTCCTTGACCTATTTCTTATGGAATCCAGCATGTTAGGCTTTATCTTTTGCTGGTGCTACATACTGAGCACAGGGCTCTATCAAGTTTGGAGGTTATATAGCTTGTTTGAAGTTTGTCTTTTGCACAGTTGAATCTCAGTGCTGAATGTCTTTTGTCATTGCACTGTTCATTCATTTAACAGAAGTCATACTGAAGTTACTCACAAATCTTCCTTTTCCCAAATACGTTTTTCATAGCTTCAGACTCTGGCACCTCACTGTTCTTCACCTGGCCCTATTTCTTCCTTTCTTGGTGGTCTGAGCTAATGTCATAAGAGCACTGGACTGAGCATAAGGCCTGGAAGCACCATGGTGTTAACCTTTTCATTGTAATAAAACCCAACTTTGACTCTCTTGCTTGAACCAGATACTAATTCATGACAGTAGTTTGCCTTTTTGCCCTAGCATCTTACTTGTTTCTCCAGTAGCTCTTTGCATGGAATCTTATCAAATACCTTTTTGAAATCTAAATAAATTATGCCAACCAGCAGTGCTCCCATATTTGAATTTCACGTTTCCCTTGCAAAAAGGATAAAGTAATGAAAACAATCCTAAGATTTTAGAACTTCTACATGAGAGACTTTGCAACTAGAAAATACTTTTCACTTTTTTTTATATGGGCCTTCTTATGGTTATTAATGATCAAACAAGAACAAAAGCCCCAGGAACTCTTTATGGAGAGTCACGCAGGCTCCTCTCTGGTATAGCATCAGATTTACAAGCTTTTCGTTCTCAGCATGGACTTTAGTACGATCTCTAGGTAAGAGGCAGCAGTTACCATTCCTGATGAGGATCAGCCGCTGGAGTGCTCTGTACTTGCTGTTGGGGTTTTCAGACATTTACTGGCAAGAGGGAGTTATGGCTTCCGTAGCAGGTTCTAGTGCAGTCTTTCTCTGGGGCCTCCTTCAGCTCTTCCCTGTGCCAGCCCATGCTCCCTCAGCTCCACATAGTCATGCCCCATGTCTGTGCCTCTATATAAGCCTATGGAAAGATAATATTCTGATTACTGTAGGAGCAACTTAAGTACACACAGTAATGTTAGCTATTAGAAGACAATGCATAAACTTTGTAAGCGACATAATCACACACTGAGACTAAAAGCTGTATGGCTACTCTGGCTTATGAAACTCGCATTAATGTAAAAGCTATTTCTTCTTCATAGCTTTAAGTCAGATCACTGTGTAAAATTAAAAAAAGTGAATTGTAGTTTTAATCTTGCTTGGAGTAATGGTGTTCACTTTCAGGTTAGGACTTAAAAGTTTGACAAGGAGCAGACCTTGTATTCCTCCCACTTATGCAGAAATTATAATTTTTGTCCACCACAGGCACATCTCATAACGGCTTTGTCCTCTTGCCTTGGAGGGGGGGCTTTCGCTCTCTTTTCCTTTGTGGCATGCAAGTGAGTGTATCAAAGTCAGCATGACAAATGGCATAATCTGTCAATACAGTCTCAGTTTAGCTCAAGAACTTGGGGCATGCAAGGAAACAGATCCCTCTTTCCTGAAATTTGAAACTGTGGGCACAATTTTGCAATTTGTGCAAGTTAAGCAAGTAAAGCGGGTATGGCTGACCAAAAAAATATGTGGGTTTAGGGCTTTTTTGTTTAGTTTTTTTAGTAGTGGGACGACTAACTTGTTTTTACCACAGACTGGTTAGTGCCTAGCAAGGACAAGGCGGGAGGTTTACTGCAGGTGCCCTAAGCAAGAGTGACCTCACTTATCTGACCTTCTCTAACTAAATACTGGAATGTCTATCTCCACTTAAGTTTTTGCATCAGCAAACTGTATCTAGCTATACAAAAATCACTGTATAAATGAACAACAACAACAGGAAAACAAAAGCCTAAGAGATGTTTACACTTGATAGCTGATCTATTTATCTATTTTCAGGGCAGAATGTTATTTTAAAATGAAATAACTCTTCATAACTATGTCTGGGCACTTTTATTCTGTTTAATGTAGTCTGCTCTAAACAAAGTAACTTAATGGTCATCCAAGTGTTTCCTTAGTTGAGTCTACGCTAAAAGTTTGGTTTGTGTTTTATATTTAAGGAGCAGTGTCTAAAATTATTTCTGTCCTTGAAAGACAAGGTTAACTTTGCCTTGCAGAAGTACAAACAATGCAATCATAATGAATGAAATATACTACTTACTACACTAAACATTATTTGATGTAACAGTAAATAACATATTTAATTTTCTGTATGATGAAAAACCTAACTTGGAATGCTTGTTATGGCTGTGAACTAAGGAAATGATGGTACCATATCTTAATACTTTGGGAAATAGAAAGTTCTTGCTAAAGATGCTGTCACCATTCCCTGCCATAAGGTTGGAAGGCTTGTGTAGGAAATAATGCCTTCTGGGACTGCAGATTTTCCATGCCTTTTTAGCTGAACATAAATGTGAATGTTGGTTATTAGGTATAATAGTATAGAAAAAAAACCCTATTTAGATCTACAATCTTATGATCAACAAAGAATGAAAAGGATGTAGACTTGTTAAAAGTAGTGGGATTTTATGACAGGCCACAATTAAGCACTGTGTACTGAATGTAGAAAAGCATTTACTGTATGCAAAAAACTGTATGTTGTACCTGCTCTGAATATATGCTGGGAGCTTTATTTTCAAAGCCGTCAGCTTTTTATTTTCATAGGTATTGCATCCACTTTATTATTTTTACTACTGCAGTTGTTTTGTTAATCCTCATTGTTGCACAATTTAAAATTAATGCTTACATTATTCTAAGCTGGGTGTAATTTTTACATATTTAACTGCAAACAGAATATTCTTTCAATATTGTAGATGCGTTACAGAGATTTTGAGTGGCTACTCAAATTTACAGCTTTATGGCACAGCTTCATCAACTGAGCATATAAGCAAGCTATTAATGTTTTTTTATTTACTAAGCATTTACGTACATACTAAGCTAAACAGATTCAGTGACGGTTTGAGAGGCAAGTATGTAAAATTAGGGACTATGCATTTGTCTTGCAGGTGACACTGGTGAGCTGATCTTTTCACCTGGGAGCCACCATGAAAAGATGTCTGATGACTAAGGGAGAGTTAGATTTTCACTGCTGAAAAAGGTGTGTAAGGTTTTTAAAGTGACAGGTAATGGGTGTTGGCTAACTTTCTCTAAAATCCTAGGCATAGCCTGAGGCCCTAGTCTTCTCAAGGCAAATGCACCTTGTGATGATTTGGGACTGTGTCTGTCTGCAGTTATAATGTAGGACATCAAGGAAAAGTGTTAACTCTGCATGTGGCCCATCCATGTGTGAGTATTAGGAGGCAATGAGAATGCTACACTCTAAGGAAATTAATTAAAACAAGATTTTATTGGGTTTAGGGAGGATCATGGGAATTGGATTGGTGCTTCTGGTCCCCCACACTCAGTACTTCTGTACTAGGAAAAATAAGTCAGGTGTTGGTGCTTGATTTTAAGACCCAAATCCTGAAGGTTTACAGATAAAGGAGGATTGAGCAGAGGAGAGAAACAGGAATGCATGATCTCTGTCTTCAGTAGTGCTGACACTTCTGGGTCTGCATGGGGCTTTCTGCTTTCAGTGTAGTATGCTCTTTCTACACCTGGTCATCAGGGTATTTCTTGTGAATGTTGAAGTAAAATAATGCACCCTACAGAGTTGTTGGTTTGGGTTTGTGTTGGGTTTTTTTTGTTTGTTTGCTTTTTGTTTGTTTGTGGGGTTTTGTTTTTTTGTGGTTTGGTTTTGTTTGGTGGGGTTTTTTTTGTATTTTTTTTGTTGGTTTGTTGTGGTGTTGTTTTTTTGTTTGTTTGTTTAAAATATGATGTGTTGGTAGAGTGTAAACTGTAACCTAGGAGCATCCCCAGAATTGAATTTTTGGCACATGGCACTTAGATATGGGTATTCTGGGCAGTCCATAAGCAGCTTGGGACGGCTGGTTTATTTTGTGAAGGCCTAAGGCAGCCTGTCACCAAGTAATCTTTCACAATGTCCAAAATGAACGTAAGGGATCATGGATCTCGAAACACAGTGACCCTGTGAATATCTGTCTCGGGCACAGCATGGGACCTGTGATTACCCTTAGCTGTAAATAGTGTAAGAAGCCTTAACTTATGTAAAGCAAATGGTGTTATGGCAGGTGGTCCCTAAAACTGTGTTATAAGCATTTGCTTTCATGGGATTTGGGCACTTGGATGTTTTTAGAATGTAAATACTCAAACAGTCCTTCATGTAAATATTTTTGTGATAGTCTTTGTGATCTTAAAAGTCTTTGGGAGTCTTTAAATCAACTTTATATAAAATAACTTTAAATAAAGTTATCTCAAAATCCAGAAATCTTGGAGGACATTCTCAGTACTTATTAGGTGTTCTGTGGCCTGCATGATTAGCTACGTGGTAAGAGTCATAGCCAAGTGGGGGGGGTAACTGCCCTGGGGGCTCAGGGAAATTGTGGTTATGTATTAGGAGACACTGAAGTTTAGGAGCAGTTGAGTTTGGATCCTCAGTGTAAAGTTAGTATATAACAGCCTAAAATTTTAGTGTGAATATTTCATGTCTTGATAAGAAGCAGTCTCTGGACACTTAAGTGAAACTAGATAAGCAAGCTGTGCATTCTCATGGAGCAAATATAAATCTTTACACAGCTGTTAATCATATGTTGATGTGTTAACTATTAAGACACTAAAAACTGTTCTTCCTCCTTCCACTGCAGTTAAAAGATGTAGTAAGAGCTACCATCCTAATACCAGCAAGTATTAGAATCTTTTGTACTGCCCCACCTCTGTACCCATTATGAGGTGTAACAAAACCTGGGGCTGAGTCACTAGTCTCCTGAGGAGCTGGAATTTAATCACCTGGATGCTTACAGTCTTATGTGGGATCATCAAATGGCTAAGGATCTGACTTCAGCTGTTCAGAGATAAACTTCAGGTGCAGAGAAATTTGATTAACTGGTTAGTCCTGAAAAGTGAAAGGAAGAAAGCTACATCAAGTTCGAATGACTTCCAGTCTTTGTGTTGGGTTGTTTCCATCATTACAAGGTGCTAATTGTCTCTTACCTGTGTGTAGTTAAGGCAGATGATTGGCATCTATTTCAATCTCTTGCAAGTGTGTCTGCAGACACAAGATTTAAGCAAGCTGCATATAGCTAGGTGCTGGCTAGCATTTCTTTTCTTAAATCACATTAGTTTAAGACTGAGTAACTTCCGCTTTGAAGACAGAACCTTTTAGCCTTAAATGTGAAATGGAAATGTTGAAAGTCTCAAAAATTCTGTATTTTTTACTTTTCAATGGAAAGCTAATTGATACTGAACCAATGCATGTGTTTTCACTAATTTCTCTGAAAAGACACTGCTGCAGGTTTAATACTAGATAAATAATGTATACCTGCAGTAAACTCTAGTGGACACAAAGCACTCTGTAACTGTGTGCTGTCAAATTGTTCACCTATACCTATTCATGGCTAACATGTCTAATTCATGATAAAATATAGATGTGCTCAGCTGTGTGTGATTATGTTATGTGGTTAGCAGGAGCCATGTTGCCGTGAGCAGTGCTGCTCAGGAGGGCAGTAGAGCAATAGCTGCTGCTGTTGAATCTAATTTCCAGCAGTGATAACTGGATAGGTGCTATGTTGTAAGTGGTGTACAATACTGAAATGGATATGACAACTATGGCCAAAGTGGTGATCAGTACTTACCCTCACTGAGGGTTTGGAAGATTTTGGGGAAAAAGAGGGGTTTTATGCAATGTATAGGCTTATGAATTGTTTTATAATTACAGAAGCTGAAAATGCTGAAATAAATTTAGCACACACGCCATTTTTTTCTGTTTTAGTTTCCCCATTTAAATTGAAATTTTAATCTGATTCTTTAACACAGACACTGAACCACATATTTGAAACAGACAAAGATAAGGATTATGTAGGAGACAACAATCATTGCTTGTTAATTAATTTGGTGTCAGAAAATGTCATCTTCCAAAACATGATTTCTCAAATTGTTTGGTTTTTAGAAGTGGAATAGCTTTATATTTGTATAAAGGTTAAAACTCTGAGAGCTATTATTCATGCCGAATAGGGGATATTGTATTACACAGAATTTTGTTAAATGCAGAAGTTTAAATAAAGCTTGTTTACAGAGGTAAAACACTTAGAGAAAACTGTTACTTTCTTACAGTGCTGTACTGTTTCTTCTTTTTTGTAGTAATACAGTTAATGTGTCAATAGTTCTAGTATGAAAACATCAACACTGCTAATAAAACAATGTAATTTCATGGGTGCTATAAATCTAAGGATAAGAATAATAACAATGCATTTATTTAATATTTTTGCTGCCTCATATTAATATACAGAACACTTCAGACTGATGTTCTGTTCTATATGTATGGATGTGTCCTGGGCTTACAGAAATGTATGTGCTTATGAACATACTTGTTCAGTGTAGTAACCTGTCCTGACTTTCACTGTTGGTGTGAATTTTAGAAGAAAGCACAAAGCAGAGAACATTTTCATACAAAGCTTTGTAGACATCTCTCTGTGTGTATATATGCACACAGTGCTGTTAGTTAAAAAAATGATTATTGGCAATGGTATTTTATCAAAGTTCCTTGTTGTCTCACAACACTAACAGTAATAATTCATGTACAGATGGAAGATACTATATTGCAAATTTGGTAACAATATTATTTTTGGAAGGCTTAGTGAATGGAATGCCTAGCAGAAATGATCATTCTGGTGTGCGTGTTGTGTCAGAATCTGCTGGGAAATGAGATGCCTCTGCAAAAGTTCTCTGTAGACTGGCCAAAATCTAAGTCTGTCCAAGTGACATGTGTCACAGTAAATTAGTTTTGAGCACCGCTAACAGTCTGATCTTGTCATTGTGGTGTTCCTGCTTCACTAATTAGCTGAGATGTAATGCTTAGTATTAATGAAATACCACATGAATATAGCCATACTACTTTTCACTCTCAAAGTCAGCTTCAGACTTTCATGTCCACGTAGCACAGTGTTACGCATGACAACTGCTAAGAAAGTCATGCTAATGATTATCTTCAGCAATGCATTTTCCTTGAAGTGGCTGAACAACTTGTTATAGAGCATCCCTGTCAGGAATGTCAATTATACTTCAAAAGTGTAAAATTTAGTACAAATAAGATAAGGTTTGTTGGTGACCCAGCATCAGGAGTAGCTTAAGGCAGCAGAAAGGCAAGCAGGTGTTGGTGGAGACAGAAACACAAGACTACCTGGGACTGCAGACTGCATGGACAAGTAAGCTGCTTTGAATGGAGGGCTAGCATTACTCAAGCAACCACACTTGGGTGTTCAGATCGTCTTGGAGCTTGATAGTGAGACTTTGGCCTAGTTCAGATTTATGGAAGGACTTCAGTGAGGCAAGGTGCTATAAATTCTAGTTCTGCTAGCATTCAAACTGTTGCACTTCTCATTAGTTTAATTTTTGCAATATGAATGGACCTGATCAGCAAATTAATAAAGTGTAACTTGCTTTGACAGAGCCAGAGGGAGTTATAAAAGAGATATACTGGAGACAGGAGAATGAGACATGCTGCAGAAGAAGCAGTGAGGCTCCCATGAGTGCCTGGTGATGGCATATTGTGCTTCGCTGTCAGTCTGTTGACTCGCGTACACTTCAAAAGAGCTCTCGGGGGAGCCAGTTATACGAATCACTGGCTGATGCATTGTGAATCACGACAGTGTGGTTTTTTGTTTGGATGGGCTTTGAGTGTGCCTAACGCTGCTTTGAAACCTCATCTAATGCCATAGGAGCTTGGGGATTTCAATAAAAGTGGGGCAGTGGGATAGGGAAAACCTGCCCTCACAGATGTGATCAGTCAGAGCTGCTTTTGGGTTGGCTGGTCATCTGTTCTTTAGTATCATGTACTGCTCCTGCTCAAAGCTCAGGAAGTAGCAAGAACCATGAGTGTCATGGAAGCTGAATAGAGAAGAAATCAAAAACTTAGTGAGTGTTCTGTCTCCATGGCTTATCTCAGGGAAGCTGCACTCCAAAGATCTGGCCAGGGCAAAGGCTTCAGGGAGTTAGGGTAGGGGTTGGTGCTGCCAGGTGCTGCTTTGGCATGGAGTTTTCTCTTAGAAATAAACGGTTGCTGCTTCTTTAAGGAGCAGGCAGCAAAGGGTACCCAGTAGCACTGAATGAACCTTGAAATGTTACACTCATAACAAAGAAGAGCTAGATGAGGAGTTTTATCTGGAATTTCTAAGGAAAGGAGGTTTACATAAATGTGCTGCTCTTGTCTGCTTGTCTGCCTGGGTTCCTCAGTAACTTCAGAAGTTGTAGGACAGTTTCAGGTAAATTTTTATGAAATTCAAATATCTTAAAGATGCTTTGTTCTTGATGATAGTGATTAAGTGGGTTAAGTAAGGCCTGAATCTCTGCATAGAAGGAAAGGCTTTGAAAGGAGTTCGGTTATGTTGTTAGACAGTGACACATCCACAAGGGGAAGATACTGAATGCCCCAAGTACAACAGAAAAGGTGATGAGAGTTTGTATCTCAGTTGAAATGGGACAGTAAAAACGAAGCTGCAGGTAAACATAAGGGGCATTTCACTTCCTGTGAAACTATTTGGGCCTTTTAAAGTTTTGATGAATCGTTTGTGGGTTTAAAGCCAAAGTTGGGCTTACAGTTACAAACCCTCAGGCGTAACTACGGTGATTACACAGATGAGTGACTTATCAACACCAAATATGATATCTACTTGACTCCTCTCCTTAAAAAAACCCCAAACCACCACCTCAAAACAAATATTCGTCTTGGTGGAGTTAGTTTTGTGCAAAGATGTTAAACCAATAGCTTGGCTTGTCTGTTCCTCGTCAGTGTTCAACTTCTAGGGTCCAGCACACAGAAGTCAGTAATACATTCAGTTGTCTTCCTCTTCTTTTTAATTGCAATGTATCACCAGTGGAATTTAAACAATGGGCAACTGATGACTTATTTAAATCTCTGATAATAGAACAGTGCCTTCAACTATGTTGTCAGAAGTGTTTCTTTTTAATTTTTAATAACTAATGGAAATCAGTTCTCTCTTAAATTAGTTGAAGCAGTGGCTGTTCCTGTACTTTGAAAGTACAGTGTAAAGACTCGCAGATCAAAGAGGATATGGTTATGAAACATTAAAACAAATCGCAACATCCAGGTCAGAGATTATCTGTGAACCCTTGGTGCTGACAATTCAGGAGTTAGCAGAGCTGTGTGGGTTTGCCTCTTGCTTTCATGCTGAGAATGGAGGAAATCCCCCTTCTCCTGAGGAGAAGCCAAGGAGATAATTTTTATATATTTTAAAATTAATAGGGGTGAACATTTGCAAGGAAGTTAGGGTATTCAACTTCTCATGTTTCTTCACAAAACCCAAGAGGGTTATTTTAGATGTCCTTGCTTAGTTCAGAGATGTTGTGATTTCTACATACTTCCTGAGAACAGAACAGGTTCTCATCTCTGACTCCCAATTTACTAACTCATTCTTTCATGGCTATCAAAGGTTGTAGAGTTGATCCTGTTTTGTCAATAGCAGTGATTACAGCAGTTACAGCTTGAAAAAATTATGTTCAGCCATGAAGACACAACATAATCACTAGTATCCAAACCTCAGATTTTAACTTGTTTCTAGGCTTTTTCTGGTATTTGCAGTGTCAAACGGCAATGCTTTTACTTAATAATTTACAAAACACATAAAATACATTTTAAGTATGTGGATAACTTTTTCATTAGAATAGGGGAGTTAAAAGCCAAGGGACCTGACTTCTGTATCTGACACTGAAGGACTTGGCACTGAGGAACCAGCAGTGGTTTTTCCGTATCTGTAAAACCAGAACGGCGCTTACAGCTGGGCAAATACTGGGGAAAAGGTTCTCTCCAATTAACATGATGCCATTTGCATTGCCACAAATATGAGCAAGCTCACAAGATTACTTTGTGCTATTTTGGTATGTATCCTTTGGCTTCTTGTAAAGTTATTGTATATCCTGTAATATTTTCTAGGCATTACTACAGGTCAGTCAGTCTCAGTTCTGTGCCCAGCAAGATCGTGGAGCAGATCCTCCTGGAAACTATGCTGAGGCACATGGAAAATAAGGAGGTGATTGGTGACAGCCAACATGGCTTCACTAAAGGCAAATTTACCTATCAAATTTGGTAGTATTCTCCAATGGGAGTATAGCACTGGTGGATAAGGGAAAAGCAACTGGCGCATCTACTTAAACTTGTGCAAAGCATTTGACACTGTCCTGTGCAACATCCTTGTCTCTAAAATGGAGAGGCATGGGTTTGATGGATGGGTCGCTTGCCCTAGGAAATGAACACGAGGGGTTTCTGTGTGTATGGTCAGATAATGTGCGTGTATACGTGATTCTGAGTTCATTACCTATTGTCAGTTGTCTCTGCTGGTGTACCTTCTATAATCTGGCTAAGTTATGGTTTACTTGGGTGGTCTTGCAGGTGGTAGTTGAATGTAGAACTTGCTGCAGAGGCAGGACTATAACTTCTTTTTATGATTGTGCTATCTGGTCCTCCTCTGAGTCAAGATATAGATGTCCTAGCCAAAAAAAAGCCTATTCTTATTGGAACTGTGGCTTCTCTGCTTAGTATATCAGGGGAGCTGGACTAGTAATGAATTGCATATCTGCGTTCTATAAAGGCAGGTGCTGTCTGCTAAATGTGTGCCAAAAGCTCCAGTATCAACAGTAAGGGTGAATGATGTAATGCCACCTTACTGCCAGAACCACCCTGAGATCATGAGCTCAGTTCATATTAAATAATAATGATCAGTTGGAATTCTTTATCATTACTAATCTGCCAACAGATTTACTAGTCAATTTTGTCTTGAACATGGCAAGGAGATTGGGGCAGCTCTTTCTGTTAGAGCCTCTGTTGGGCCAAAACAACCAAATCAGATATTTTGGCTGTGCTGCTGCCAGTATCTAATGTAAAAGTAATATTTAACCGTTTGTAGAATGAACATTGAAAACTCCAGTGCAGATGTAAAGATTGCAGCAGGAGAAAGGGGTGGGAGGCAGTAAGCTGCTAGGAAGGGAGTTTTGGCAAAGATTCCTGTGTGCTACTTATATCTTTAGCTGTATTTTCCAAGCTCTTCTAGCTGTTACAATGAATAATAATCTTGGGAGACCTCAGAATTCTCAAGCCTTTCATGACAAACTTGGGTAATTCTCCTTTTAGGAAATATTACACTATTTTGAAGTAGTAAAATTCTGCAGAGATGTATGTAAGTGGGTCCATAAAGATAATCATGGTGAATTTTATGGATCTGGGAAATAAATTGCCTCTGCCACCTCTCTCTGCCCTGTGTCTATATAGTTCAGTAGGTCTTTAGGTTAGTGGTAGGGTGGAAAAATAATTTTCCTCCCTTTTTCTCCCTTTCACCCCTTGCTACTATTTCCCTCTTGCTATTATTTATTCAAAAACATCTGTGTTATAAGAAACATAGTTGTCACTGCTATTTATACTGTAACGTGAAAAGAATGAAATAGGGTGTAAAGTAATATTTCAGAGTTTGGGGGTCTGTTGTTGGGATTTGGTTTTGGTTTTAAGCATCAGGTTATTTATCAGAGGCATGGATGTTTCTTCTAACCTAAGTACATGTTGTTTTTCTGCTACTGAGACATCAGTGCTAAGTAATTGCTGAAATCCTTTTCATTTTTCTTTTTATTTTCACTTGGCCTTCACTGACGTTGAAGTTTGGTTCAGGTCAAATTGTACATTCGTCTTTTAAAGCATCTGAAGCGATAACCTCAATTTGTCCTTTAGATCCTGAAAGCTTACATTTCTGCCCAACTTTAATTCAGCTGTTTATGGTCTGTGCTGAAATTATTAGACGTACCAAGTGATTTCTTTTTAATGAAAAATAAAAGGCATGCATCAAGCATTGCACAGACTTTGCAAGAATATCTTAGAAAAAAGCTCTTGGGTTTTGCTGCAACGGTCACTGGTCAGTTTGTTTTCTAACAAAATCTGATTTATGGAGATGAAAACAGGACCCTTGAAAGCTGCCTGTCCAGTGAGAACAATTCATTAATTAGCACTTCTTCACTTGTGATTATGAGCAAAATATCCTTATGTCCTGGGATTTCCTTTTTGCCCCCAGAGAGTCTAATCTGTATAACACATCTGTGTCTCCACATATGGTTATATGCACCAGGGTAAAAAAACTGTTACAGATACTTTACAAAATTAGATACTTCACAAAGATTTACATTTTCTGCATCAGCATTATAATCTATCTGGCAGATTTCTATCATCATTCTGCTGGGGAATTTTGCACTCTTCAAAATGGAGACCACATTAGGACATCCATTTTGAGTTATGTTTAGACATCATAGAGAGCAGCCATGGTATGACAATTTTTTGTTGATCTCAAAACTGACAGAGTAGGCCCTTGAAGTAGAGGGCTCTAGGTTATTTTTTAATTTCTTTTTAATTTTTACTTTTTGCTTCATTTTACAGAAGGGAATTGTCATAGGTGACAGACATGGTGCTTCTCAGCAGGAGGGAGAGCCTGCTTGTCCAAAGAGAGAGGTAGGAGGCAGACCTGGATTCTCTGAACAGGGGTGCTTGGAGAGAGCAGAAGGAGAAAATGTTTGCCTGGCTTAGAACACTGACAAAACTTAGTCTACGATGGTGGCAAGGGCAAGCTTTACAGAACTCCGTGTCTCTGCAGCACTCCTTAGCAATAATGCAACTGGTTGAGAAATTCCTTTACTAAGCCTAAGTACCATGTGGTTTTGGTTGGTTGTTTTTTTTTTTTTGGTGTGTGAGATGGTACCTGAATATATCAAACTAGAATTACAACACTGAGGAGGAGTTCTGAGAAAATAAAAGATTACTGAATGGGAAGAGGGAATCTTGGATGTATGTAAGACTGCAGTTCAAAGCTCTGTGATAGGTGAGTCAGGAAGTAGTGTGGCCCAGGGAAACCTTTACACAAGGAATCTGGCCCTGCGTGAGAGCAACGCTGATCCAAAGCTAGAAACAGTTGGTTTAAAGATAGTTGGTTTTGGATTCAGCTGACTCTTACAGCAGGTTAGCTACTATCCCAGGCCTGGTGCTCAGCCTTAGATTTCAGTGAAGAGTTGCAGCAACCTTTGATCCTGCAGCTATTAATGCCATGAATAATCTTGCTTTTCAGAAGAGCAAAATTTGCAGAGACACCTCCTGTTGTCTTCCATGGCAGCTTTTGAGTGCTTCTAGTCCGGTTGTGTTTATGGAAGGGGAACGATGTGATGCTCGGTTCTTTGTGAGACTTAATTTGCTGTATTATTGTGGGCAAGGCACGATCCATGTTTAAGAATGGAAGATGGAGATGCTAATGGGGAAATTGTACCAAATGTTAACGTTCCAGAGCCTATATTTAGGTACTGTGCCTTACTAGGAGGTGACGTGTCCTGCATAATGAACACTGAGACGTGTTACCAATCTGATAGTATTTTATCATGAATTTAGCTTTGACAGCAGTGAAGTTATTGCTCACAGGTTTTATCCTTTGAAGCAGAAGAATTAGGGTTTTGCATCTTGTCTGATTCTGGGGAGACCTTGACCTTGTAGTCTTCCGTTGTTCTGTGTAGCCTCACCTCTGAGTGATAGTACTGAGATACTTCTGAAGCTTAATTATAAAGCAGCTTTTACAGAATCTGCTACTGAGATAATGATGTAGCTGCCAAAGTTCAGGTTTGTTAAGAATCACTCCCTTTTTCTGCAATTAACAGAATGCCTTCACAAACACAGGCATATAAACTCAGTTCTAAAGCATTGCGATAAGGCCATAATGATCGTGAACCAATTTGTAACAGATGAGTGCTTCCTTCATGAACTTTTATTTCACTGTTTACAGAATAAAACCCAAAACAACAAAACAAAACAAGCAAGTAAAGAAGATAGGAGGAGAGGATAAAAAGGGAAAACTTTTACTGGAAATAAATGCATTAGCTTTTCTGAGAAGTGTCCTGTGTAAGAGACTGGAACTTTGGAGATATGTGTAAAGGCATCACATTTGAATTTCTTTACTCAGAGGGTTACTGCAGTAACAAGCAATAGGATGAGAGAAAATGGCGTTAAGTTGCACCAGGGAAGGTTTAGATTGGATATTAGGAAAAATTTCTTCACTGAAAGGGTTGTCAAACACTGGAACAAGCTGACCAGGGAAGTGGTAGACTGACCATCCCAGGACGTATTTAAAAGATGCGTAGATGTTGCACTTAGAGATATGGTTTAGTGGTGGACTTGGCAGTGGGTTAACAGTTGAATTTGTTAATTTTAAAGGTCTCTTCCAATCTAAATAATTCTGTGATTCTGTGTCTACTGTGTTTTGTGATAACTCCCACTGCATATGTACTGCTAGGCTATAGGAAGACTATGGTAAAACGTGTTGGCATGAACTCCCAGGAAAAAGGTTTAATCTAAATCGTCCTATCTCCTTTTGATAAGCTAAAAGCAGCCACATACTGTATTCTTGCAGCACCCTGTAAAGTGTCATAATTCAGCCACACATCAGGATCCTGGGGTGGAACTGCCCTGAAAAAGTAATTAAAACCTGGATCTGCAATGTTTCTTCTTTGGTGGCACTACCATTTGTTTTCAACACAGTGGATTAAATGAGGAAGGTTTTGGTTAGATAGAGTTATGCCGTTAGCAATTTTGAAAGTATTTTGGGACCTGTGACCTGAGTTCTTGATGCTGGTCATCCCTGCATTTACTGGAGTGCAAAGTCTAGCTTTGTAAATGGCATTTGTTTGACTGGGCTGTCAGCCCTGGCTTAATCCCTAACACTGACTGTCCAAGGAAGGCTTGGACTGAATTTACTTTAAGGAATGAATATATGCAATGATATGCTTGCACTCTGTGTCCTTTTCCCTCATTCATACCAAGTAGGAAACTGGACAGCGTGTAGACCAGCTCCTGGCTGGCTGTCCCACACGAAAGGAACAGCATAGGGAATGCTGAGTCTTGTCAGATCCCATGCTGGTGGGACTCAGTTTGTGTGTAATGTTGCTGGAATGGTTTACCCCCTTACAATCAAATTTAAAATACGTTTAACCTGACTGTTACTATCCCTCTTACCCCATATATTTATTTGTATCTGTATGTGTTTGTTTACGGAAAGCTGTTTACATTGTGCTTAGTACCATCTCTGATACCTTGTGATCAACTCTCACCTACAGGTCAATTGATAAAAATCAGTGATCCAGAGGTCTGGGTCAAACATGCCTTTTTATGGTACGTCATTTTCTCCTTGATCTGTGACCTAGAGATCATATTAAAAAGGCCATGATTTAGAAGAACTAAATTTGGGTAAGTTTGATTTTCAGATTTTCCAGTGGCAGAATTCACTGTTTCAGGAGTTTATATCCAACATGGCAGGAGAGAGGCAAGGAAAACCAAAGTGGTTGTTAGAAACTTCTGTGTTTTCAGACCATCTTGCTACTTTCCTCTGCTTGAATTTAAACACTGTAAATTCTAGGGAGTTTCATTTTTGAATATTTCACCCCTGCCACTTGCTTAACTCTGTCAGGTATTCAGTTTCACGTTTGTCTCTGTGACTGTTATGAGAGATGTTCCTTGTCTTCAGTCCACTGTATTTTTTCAGTTTCAATTCAGACCGTCGGGTTGCTCTACCTGTGAGTAGATAGCTATTCGTGATGTCTTGCCCTTGTATTTAAAACCTCTTTTGGAAGGCTTGCTGTTTTTCCTAGTCACTATATTAAGCTGGCTGTGCAAATAGCAGGGGGAACTGGAACAGCTGTGATTTCCAGTATCATGAGGACTGTTCAAGTCCTCCTTAAGACTTAAGGTTGTGATCTTTCTCTCTCTGTCATCATCCTCTCCTGAAGCTCTTTCTCAACCACACTGTGGAAACTTTTTTTTAAAGCTGTGATCTTTAAATCTGGCGAGTCATTCTGCCAGTCATTAGCTAGAACAAGCATATGCTGCTTAGTCACGAAGTGACACACATCCCAAGGGAATGTTCCAGCTCCTGAATTCCTGTGTGCTGGATAACAGATCTCTCCCAGTCTCTTGTAACTAAATATTTATCAAGTCATAGAGAGAGAATTACTTCCTCTCTCACTCAGCTGCGTTGTCACCAAATGTGGTTTGGTATCTTCGCTTTAATGGATATATAGTTATTTATACAAAGCTCTATAAAGTTATGTAAACAACTTACCTAATAAAGACTTACCCAACAGTCAGAGTTACACAGAGTTAGAGACCCTTGGGTTAAAGTCCAGTTTAAGGGCCTGAAACAAGATCTTCCATGGTAGCTGTAAATAACTGCTAAGCTAATAGGAAAAGTGCTATACATACATACAGGGAGAAGGGTTTTGGTTTGCCTTTTGTGAGCATTACGTGTACCTTAGGGATGTTCAGAGCTGGCCTCCAACTGTCCCAGTGAACATGCTGGAGGAAGAGCCTGCTTGAAGGTTTCTGCTTTGAGACTTTCAGGGGTTTTCTTTGGTCAGTGGAGTAATGCAAGGAAGCATTATATCTATGGAGTAATGCTAGGAAGGGTTTGAGGACATCAGATCATGAAAGTGGACCTACCTGCAGGGTTGGAAAGCAGCTTTTGCAGAAATCAGTAGTGCTTGTAGTGGACTTAGTCATCAAGTATCACTTGATGTTGGATTTTTTCTTCTGTGTTTGTATGTTGTTTAAGTTGGAGTTACTGATACAGAGAAGCATTAGTTATATATGTCTCAGTATTGTCATTTTAGAATGAAAACCAAAAAAAGGTAGGATTGTCCTTGAAGCATTCGTGAAAGTATCTCAGTTTCTTAGGGAACGTATCTAAATAACTATTTGTATATTTTTAGGTTCTTGTTCCAAAGAAAGAAACACTTATTCTTGTTCCTAGATGCTTCTTGACCCATTTGAAAATGTGACTAGGAAAAGGACTGAGTGACTGCATTTCAACTAAACATATGATCGTAGTAGGCTTGGGGGAACACCTACCCCTTCCTTTCCAACAGGAAGGATTTAACAGCCAGGAATTCTTGCTCTCAGGAGCATTTTCATAGACTCTGGAAGACAGGAAAATATATAGGCTTTACATCATGGGCAGAAGATCAGTAAAACGATAGCTCTGTTTCAGTCTTGGCAGGCAGTGGGACGCTGAGCAACCTTTTTGGAGAAACCCAGCAAGCTGTACTTGCAGCCTGGTAGATTCAATGGCTGCGCAGAGCTCTCTAGGGCAAAACCAACTACTTAAATTCAGTCTGCTACTGAATAAGTAACCCATGCAGACTCAAAGCCCAAACCTTTGGTGCTTGTGAAAACTAAGTTCCTGTAATTAAGGAACTGCTCAACTCTGCGATAGTTTCAGTGCCTGGATATGTTTAAAATGCAGTGTGACATGAAGGAAGGGGAAGAACAGTTTTTGAGATTATACTTTCATTTGTGCTCCTAAGCCTAACCATTAATTTAACACCAGGTTTAATTTCATTCCAGGTTTTCATTTGCTCAGTTACCTGGGCTAAATTTGAAGTGGATTTAAGCGGCATTGTTTCAGGCTTGTGCTGAATTAAATCAGGATGTGAAATCAGGATGTGGCCTGAACTGTAGCAAGTACAACATATTTTTCTACAGTTCTCTTTTCAGTGCTTATTTCAGTTTATGCTGACAAATATTTCATGCTTTATCTACTTGTCTTTTTTTGCACTGTTGTTTTGAAAAAAGTATGGTTGATGTTTAGGCCTGACTTAATGAATTGAGTTTGAAGGGTTTTTTTCCCTTGTCTCAGCAGCAGCAAAGTGGAGTTAGGACAGTATTAAGATATATAATTACATGTAAAAATAAATCAATTCAGTCGCTTTTTTGTGAAGGCACTGCATGCTGCTCCTTGTTATTTTTATGCATATGAAGTTATCACAGTTTCTAACATGAAGGCTCACAAGCAGTCTCCTTTCTTCTGATGGCACTTTTGAGCAGTGAGACTGTGCAGCCATGCTGCTCTGGTGCATCAGGTAAAGGCAAAGACAGCGCAGTTTTCGGTTAAACCTTAAAAGGGCCCTACAGCATCCTTCATCCTTGATTTACACTATATGCATGTAGGAGTCATATCTGCAGTTGCGGTTTTGGGAAGGGCCTCTGTATCAGTCTGTGAGCAGGGGCATTTTTTCTGGGAGTAGGCAGCAAGGCTGGATGTTTCTGGGAGAGATGTTTACGGAACGGGGGCTGAAACTGTCACAGGCCAACAACCACGCCTTTTGCATGGAAGGCAAAACCTTACAAGCAGTGTGCCACTCCTCCTCTGCAGCAGGTCTATTGCTCTCTGAGAACTGGGACAGCCAAGTGGGAGCACCTTACATGCAGCCTGGCAAAGGGAGGGTATGTACCTCCTGGCAGAGGGAGCAGGTCTGGGATAAACCTGCCTAGCCAGGGCTTCCCCTTCATCTGGCACACTGAGCTCTCCTTCACCAGTAGTGGTCTTGTCAGTGGTTCCTCGTCTGTGCAAAGTACAGTGGCATTTCACCAGGGGGAAATTTCTTCATCTGCCAAAGGGGAGAGAGAATAATAGGGCCTGAACTGTTGAATCCATGTAAGAAAGACAGGTCTTATAAGCATGGCTCTGCTTTACAGAGTTACATTGGGTGTTTGGCCTGGTGAATGTGAAAGGTCTTACCTTCCCTGGTGGGACACTTTGCATGCAGTGGTGATGTAGAAGGTCCAGCCAAAGCAAGAAATCCAGCAGCACTCCATTTAACATGTGGAGTGTTTTGCTTTGTGTTTTGCGCAGCACACCCAGCTCCACCAGTGAAAGTAACCTTGTAAGTAGTTTAGTTTGTGAGATGACTCTGGTCATGTGGCATTGCAATAGATTCAAGACCTTAGTTCCTTTGAGTTCTCTGTGCTGAACCAGGGTCTTCCCCAGTATTCAAGGCAGCAGCCTTCAGGGTGCAAGTTGAAGCTTGTGACCACCATGCCTCAGCTGACTATGGAAGAGAGGGTAGTTTTGTCAATGTGAGACCTGTGCCAGCGGCCCACAGAGAAGAGGGCTTCTCATTTAGTGTGCCCTGATATAACGGGTGCAGGACATTTCCAGATCAGAAGGTGCCACTCATGATCCCTATTTAATTAGATATGTCTCCCAGGTACCAGATTTGATGTGGCTGTTTTAATTTCCAGTTCTATGTGAAAAACTTTGGTTTTATTAAAGAGTCCCTGTCTGCTTAAAATGGTAATTAGCTGCCTACCACCACCAAGATTTTGATGGAAAACTTTTAAGTAAATATTATGGAAAAAGTGTTTGCGTAGGTTCAGAATGCTAGTTTAGTAGAATGGCAGTGTACTATATTAAAGAAGTTTTGTCCAGGAATGCTCGATGCATTAAAGATTACCTTGGTAAGTTGTTAAGCTAAGTGTCTGTGGAAAAAGAAGCAAATTCTGTTTGGTACCTTGGTCTTTGCTGTACAGTGCATCCAGTAACATGAATATTTACCTCATACATTATTTTCTCTGGCTTGAAAATGCAAATATGTACTTACAGCTACACTTACAGCTGTATAAGTATAGCTATACCTATAGCTGATCATGTTAATTTTATCAGGAGATTCAGTTTGCCCAATCTTGCAATTGGACTGTTGCCAAGGTTGTGACTTAGAGTCAAAGAGGAGAAAACAGGACTCCAGTGAGATTGGTCAAATATATAATAGGTGAGGCCTTAGTGAGTCAGAATGACATGTAAGTGACATGTTTTTCATGATGCCTGTATAACAGAATGACTAAGAAACTCAAACCCCAGTATGAGTATGAAAATAAAATGGGAAAACTCTTTGCTCATATCCTGACCAACTGGGAACAGTCCAGGTCCAGTATTTGGATCCCCATTTTGCCAGCCCTTTCTCTAATGTTCAGGGATCTGCACCAAAATAAATGGTACTCTGCGGGCTGTCATCCACAATGTCTGAGATTAAAGAACAGCAGGAGCATTGACAGCAACAAAATACTTCCAGTTCGAGACAGAAATAACTTTTAAACAAAAGGAGGAAAAATATTTCTTCCTGGGACTCAGCCCACAAATGGGACATCTCAAGTATATGAAGTCAGAGTTTAAAATGGAGATCTGCAAATAATTTTAGCTATATGGCTTTTGCCGCACATGTTCTAACACAGAGTACTTGCTGCAGCAATAGTGCTGTGCCATAATTACTTGCAAAAATAACTTCTGTCTCTGTTCACATTCATAAGTCATCATTAAAGGGCTCCTGTAATGTTAAATGCAAGTCTGCTGTTAAAGTGATGGTTGTAATGAGAAAAGGAAAAGATACAGGGTTAACATTTAAATAAACAGGAGGAGGTGATCCATGAATGATCGATCAAGATTATTTTCACCCATCACTGTTTTAATATGCAAGTCAAAAGTTTTCTAAGTAAAGAGAAGTCAGCTTTGGGAGATGACTGAACTTGCAATGAAATGTCATTTTAATATTTGGCTATGCAGAAAAGCCTTATTTTAAGTTTGGAGGGGAGTAGCAAACTATTTTGCTGTTACTGTTTCCACTCAGGCAGACTTTCAAAGTGTAATCAAAACCATATCTATCATATAGTGTGTCTTTTCCATGTTCTTGCCAAAAATATTTCTATGTAAATCAAATATTTTTCTTTCTAATGGGAAAGAGTGCTATGACCTCCAGAGGGCACCCAGCCAGAAACTCTTCAGTTTTAATCTCAGCTCCTGTATGGTTTTTTAGCTGGTTTCCCTTCTCTGAAGAGCAGCAATAGCTGCCTACATAACTTCTCATCTCTCAGGATGGGTCCTTGTTGTTGTCTGGAATGTGGAAGGGAGCAGCGAACCGGCAGAGCCCATTAGGTCCAATACTTGGTCATCAATGGAGGAAGGAGGAGGAGCTGTCCTATTGAAGCTCCACTGCGTCAGGTTCTCTGCACATCAACGCTGCCGAGCAGTACCTGATTCAGACCTCAGTATTACTGTTTTCTGGACTTGGTTATATATTATTTGAATATGGGAGGATTTCTGCCTGCATGTCTCCAGTGGATCTGCTTGCCAGCTACCTTCAGCATTTTCTTCCCTGGTAGTAGCATTTGGCCTTTCCTGACCCCTGATAGTTTACTCAGTATCTATATAAAGCTGTCTGCTGTAAGACCTTACTGGCAGTATAGGTCTCTCTGCCAGTGAAAGCCCATGCAGGATAGCAAAACAGTCCCAACCAGCCAAAAGTCCTGATCTTAGTCACTTAACGATGTTGCAGCACAGCCTTTGACAACAAAACCTATATGCAGAAAGCTATTTTGTGGAGAGAATATTTATCTTGCATATTACTTTTAGGTCACCATTTTACCTTTAAATGTTTTGTATGACACATTTATGTCTGTATCAGTACTGAAATCTGTAAGGTCACTTCCAGGGTAAGAATGAATCTGCATGAGTAAGGATGACAGATGGCTTCAAAAAATTCAAAAGGCAAAGCAAGAGAAGATTAGAAACAGAGCAGTGCTGTCCCTTGCCAGGTGAATCCGTTACCTCTCACCAGTTGCAGAATTTTCCAGCTGGTTCCCAGCCTACATGCCCTGGCTGCAGCCCATGTGCTGTGTTCACCTGGTCCCTCCACAGGACTTGTGCCCTGTGCAGCACACTGCTGATTGAGGCTGTTGCCTCTTGTAGTGCCAAACCATAAGCTCCACTGGCTGTTCTTTTACCCACCTCTCTCTCTCTCCTCATCTGCTGGCACACTCCAGTTCATAACACCCCCTTTCCTGCAAACCTTTGCCTTTAGCTTTCCAGCCTCCATCCCCTGTCCGGGGGCAGCACACAGAGGACAGTGCTCATTAGAGGGAAGAGGAGTCTTGACCTATACACCTCTTTCCTAGGTAGAAAAAGCAGGGGGGCACAGAAGACAATAAGATTTGAACTTAATGGTGTTACGTCACTTTATTTTTTGTTCATGTTCTGTATGCATCTAAATGGATTGTGCCAGGTATATTGATAGCAAGATCTCTGGTTTCCAGGAAGTTTCCTACTTTTGCTTTAAAATGGCTGTCAGTGCTCTGGGGTTACATTATTAAAACTGACTACGGAGAAGTGGAGTCAATGCAAACTCTTGATTTCTACATGAAGTATTAAGTAAACTTCTTGATGAAGCAAATCAGCAGAACTGAAGTGTGGTTTGATCTGAATTTTCCTTCGGCTATTTTTTTTTTTTTTTTTGATCTCAGTCTGATTACACAGTACAGTCAGTTCTGTCTTGCCCTCTCTGGGAATGATTCTTTGCTTCTCTCCCAGAACTGCTCCTGGCCTCACCTACCTGATACTCCTTCGTTCTGTATGTTTTTCCATCATCTCATCACTCAGCAAATGACCATCCAGTGCCTTTCTGAACATACTGTTCCTATTTCAGCCAGATTTCACCATCTTGTTCCATCCCTTGCTAACCTTTCTCCTCTAGCTATTATGAATGTGAGCAGTTATATTTGGCCTATTGGTATCTTCTTTCAAAACCAGGAACTTTCTCCATGCCTCAGAGAATTGCAGCACAAAGTAATTTGGGATTCTCAAGTAGAAAATACAAAGATAATAGCTTTCCTCATCTGTCAGATATACTGATGCCACTGTATTCTACACTGCTGTCAGCAGCACACTGATTTCTGTCACTCACTGCTATCAGAAGACACTAATAATCTCTACTCCATTTTCAAAACCAGTAACTTTCATCTCTCTAATCAGTTTGTTTTCTCCATTTGGCCTTTTGCCTGAGCCCAAAGCAAAGAATTTTGATCTCTGTATTAAGGTAAATTCTCTCCTTCCTTCAAATACCTCCCCATTTCCCCCCAACTTCTATTACTACTAGTTTGCCTTCTTCTAACTCATTCCAGTAAGCTCTTAATCCTCCTCATCACTTAAGATACCCCCTATAACATTTGGTCTGGGCTCTTCGTCGTCACTATTATTGCCCATCGCACAGATTTCCTGAACTTGCTCTCTAGCGGGAGCCCCTCTGCACTCTCCTCTGATCAATCGCTCCTTTCATGTTGACAGTCTGACTGCTTCCTGTTAAATCTCAAAAGCTCTCTTTTCAGCGAGTGAATCATGAAAGCACTGTTGTTTCATCTTCCTAAGTTTTTCACCAAATACAGTTGAAATTTTAATCTTTATTAATCTTTTTCACTAGGTCATTAATAACACAGTTGCTAATGCTTTCCTTTCTTTTGATAGTTTTTGTGTGTCTTGAACTTGGTACCATCTTATGTACTAATAACTGCTTATATACTAGTTATGCAGGCATTTTCCCTGTTAGGATTCTTGCTTCCTTTAGTCCATAATGATTCCCTTTTAGTACCATGATTTCTCTTCTATGGCAGCCCAGAAAGATTGAATCAGACGGTGATGTTTGGTCCTAATTCCTTCTCCTCTGCAATTGTGTCAGTTTGGACCAAAAGTATTTCAGTTGGGTATATTCTGACTGGATCAGGAGCTGTGAACAGATTGTCTTGTGCTGTTCTTGGATTCACAGAGCTTAGATAGAAACTGGTACTAGAAAGGTGTGGAACGTAGCACAGGCTGACATTGCTGAAATTGGCTTAGAAAGCTGAGAAGAGGCAGGCTTGTACAGAAATGTGCCAGGAGAAAGGGAATGTGCTGACTTGCATAGCCACAGAGCTAAGAGCAGGATGCCTTGGGATGCAGCAGATATGCAAAGGGTTGCCTGGGTCAGACAGCTGAAAACGGACCTATCTGGAGTGTGGAATAGGCTCAATTCCAGACAATTTAAAAGGAGAGTTGCAAACAAGCAGGCTTGTTGCATAACTTACGCACATCAGAGAATGAGCCACTGGATCAATGCCTTGCTGCTGATGGAACCACAGATGTGCAGCCAGAGCCAGTTCACTTTCATGACTTGCCATACCCATGCTACTTCTGCCAGGATCTGTAGTAGGGACAGATGAATCCTCCCACAGTACGCTGTAAAAACATCGACAGAGTTACACAGCTTACTGCAGTGTTACAAACCCTAAGCACTACATCTGGAGAAAATGGAAGAGTGTAAATGCATGACTTCACTCATGCAGGCACTTGTACGCTCCCTTTCTCCCAGTGCTTGACCATTATGCTGTCATTCTCCATTATGGTAAGCAAAAACAATGGGAGTGTATTGAAGGTGCCCTTCCGTCAAATTAATCCTGCACCAGAGAGCCAGTCTGGCTGGAAGCTGAGGGCAGGGAAAATCCATGCCTGGAAAAGTAGCATTATTTAAAGGCATGGAGGTCTGTTTGTTGGCATGCTTGGGCTGTGGCATAACAGCTCTGCTGAGGGGGAGCTAAAAATTGGCAAGACTGGTGTTTGAGGGTAGGGTAGGGCAGGAATCAAAGCAGGAGCAGTCCTAATGTGTAGCGCAGATTTGCTGTGTTCCTATGTACCACCCCTTCTCCCCCTGCCTTCTACAGTTACTTAGGTTTGGCAAATGCTAACCCTCTAAATTAGGCTTAAAACTTGAAATATTGCTTCAGGTGCTTTGGCACTGAAGACTATTCTAGGAACCCAAGGAGCTCTTCCACAATTTTCCATATGTCATAGGCCTAGGCTATACCTGCTATGTAGGGCTTTTATGTACGGCCATCTTTCTGTTGAATAAAGACTGTTAAAGAGGGGGAAGGTCAAGAGAGAGAATGCATAAAAGTTGCACATTGCAGGTGTTTCACCAGGAATGGCAGGTCCAGATTTGTCCTGTGACCTTTCCCCAGCTGGAGGAATTTTGATGTGCAGTTGCTTCCTGAGTTACGTAGTGAATGAGTTAATTCCTTGCCTGCACACACCGCAGCCCCATCAGCGATTTGTTATAGCCATAATGGAGGTTATACTTGTGCTTTACCGGATGTATAGTGGAAGAGCCTGTAGATGAAGGGCAGAAAAGAGCCCCATTGCCTATGTGTTCTCAAAACTCACAGAAATTCACCAGCTAGAAGTTTAGACTGAAGTGGAAGTGGAGAGTGTAGACAAACTCTCTTAACTACTTCCTTGCAGAGCACAGTACCCAAACCTAATCAACAGGAAATCAGGAAACCAGCACCTTAACTCTGAGTTTCCATTAAATCCAGATACAACAGTTGCTCTATTAAGAAAAAAATATAAATGCAATAATCCTTAATAACTCAGACCCTGTATTAGGAATTGCCATTACGACTAGTGCAGCATATGAAGTCCCATCACCCAATATGTGTCTGCAGTTCACCAGTACTATATCCAATAAAAAGATAAAATTGTGTATACAAAAATGAGACTGATGTCAACCATCATACTAGGAAGAGAAACCCCTTAATTGGGCAAAAAGAAACACCAGTAATAAGGGTATATACAAAATATAAAAGGAGGTGGAAAAAAGAAAATACTGAACCCAGTTTTACAGTTCAGTAAGAAGAACACTTCCTAAAAGAAAAGGCAGGCCTGGCGTCTTCTGAAGAATTTTTTGCTTTACCAAAATGCACAAAGTGTATTGAGCCTCACACTGAAGAAGCCTGTTGTCAAATGCTTCAGAAACATTTGAGTTACAGAGCCAGGCACACATGCTGTCTCCTTCTGTTTCCTTGTCCTTCCATGAATCTGACCCTCCTTTAGAATTCCAGCTTCAACAGGAAGAGCAGAAAAAGGTCTCAGTCTAGAGCAGCTTCCGTTTTAAGAGCCTTCAGCTTTCTCAAGCTCAAAAGGAAATTGCACGCAGGTCTCTACTTGCTGTATGTAAGCTCTACATACTGAGGCAGAATGCAAAAGGCATGAATCTTATGACATGATTCTGCACTAGTTGCCACTGTGCTTGTGTTTAATTCAGTGCTATCCACCTTTGCTGAACATGTTCAGCATATGATTGCTGGAATCAGGCTGTGAAGGAGCGAGACACAAGTGAGGCCCAAAGACATCATCACGCTGTAGACCACATACGGCTTTAGGTTGGAAATAACAATGAAGCTGTTAAGCTTAGCGTAGAACATTAGCTATGGTGTGTATCTTCTAGAGAAAAAAAAAGTAAAAGTTAATAAAAGGCCACTTCAGACATTAGGCATGTAAGCAATTAGGACAGTAAAAGTACAATTCACTCTGTAAAGAAGCCCAAGTTCAGGATGGATTGAAACCTGGAAGTTTTTTGCAAAACCTGTGCACCCATGCTTATAGGACATTGGTAGATGATGAAGTCATTTGTTACCTTAGTTATCTCATGTTCTCAAAACCAGAAGTTCCTTTCAAACACTTTAGGATGGAAACAGATCTTCACTTGTTAAAAACTGAGTTGCAGGCATGGAGCCAAAGTTTCCCTGTCAAACTTGTATGAGTACTGGATTTACTTGTATGGATGTAGACTAGGATTTGGCCAATACAACTTGTCATAGTCCCAGGTGTTTCAAATGGCAGTAACGTGCTTTAACTCTGGCTAGCCATTAGGGCGAGGACTGTCTTGGCAGTAAGGTCAATATAATGTCACTGAACTCAGTTCCTAGGCTTATAAAACCAGTCTTGCTGAGGCTTTGACACTACTTTCACCTATGTGATTCATGCTTACATGGGCACCTGCAGCTATAATTACCTGGGTTAAGTGAGAAGCTCTTTGGGAACCTCTATGAGGGCTCTTAGTAGCTCACTAATTTATGCTACTCTAGGAATTGATTCAGGTTTCATTTCCTCTTTCTCTGTGTGGAAGAACTTCACCTGCTGACACATTTAACCCAGTCACTTCCAGCAAAGTGCGTTTGTCGGTTCTGTCCATTCAAGCATGGTGCCAAAGCAAGACTCCAACATAGAATGGACTTCTTTTGCAAGACAAATTAAAAGCTGTATAAGATGAGCTCATTTAAGCCACAGTTTCAGACATACAAGTTCTCTGAGGGGGCATTATAGCTGCAGACACCAGGGTGCAGAGCTGTAGGCTGTGCAGCATGACTGACATGGAACAGCTGTCTTACTTATTCATCTGTGTCTGGGAGGGTCAGCAGAAATTCCAGCACTTGCATAAGTGAACAAAGTCCTTCTGGTACTTTACAAGAGGATTTCCCTGATTCTCCTCACAACACAGCGGTGTGGAAGCCTTACTGCTGCTAAGGCAGATCACTACTGAGGCTGGAAGCTAGCAATCTCACCTGACTGCTTGGAGGGCTCTACTGGATGTGCATAACTCAGCTCTAGTCGAAAGCATGCAGACCATATGGTGCCCAGATGATGCATAATAGCGTTTATTTAGTGGCCTGGAGATATGATGATGTACTGACTGGCAAAAGGAACAACTTCCCTCTAAACAACAGTTATTGACTGGTACCAATGCTTGTGTTTGCTCTTTTGCGATACCATGCCTGGGTAATGTAGCCAAGAGGTGCATGGAGGAGCTGTGCAGACTGTGTGACGGAATGGTGATTAGCAACTTGGTGACAACATAAGCCAAAATGCAAGATAAAGCACAGCATGTAGTTAGCAAACAAGGCACAATTGTCTCCTTTTGTCATTAGGCTGTGGGATAAGAAAGGATGAGGCAGCCTTGGAATATTCTGTTTGCCACTTGTTATCTAGAACACTGCTAGCAGAAAGCTGCTAAATCAGCCTAGCCAAAGCCAGAGGTGAAAATGATGTTCTGATGAATTAGAGAGGGCCCAACAAAAGCTGTTCAAACAGAGCTTTTGTCACCTCCACTGGAAGAGTGCTTATTACTTTTATTATGGAAATACCTTAAGACATTATAATTTCACATGCACACAACCGCTGCCTGTTTTGCTAGACACTGTACAAACAGAGAGAGACCTACTCACCTGTCTGGAGCTCTGGGAGCATTCTGAGCACTGGCACAGAAGCTGCTCTTCAGACAGCTTTTCACAGTGTAGTAGTAGGAAATACGTCAGCCTAATAGCAAAATTCCTACTGAAGTCAACTCAGGAGTCTCTCTCCCAATAAAGACATAGCTTATTTTAGGAGCCACACTACTTCTGACTATGTATTATAGGACAGACTGGCTTTGCCCAAAGTTTCTACCTTAACTCTGCTCTTATTTATTACTTGGCTATGGAAATAGCGTATTGTATAAGATTATATAAAACAAGATTGTACTGTGCAAAGGGCCCCAATTTATTTACTCAATATGTCTCACTCATGGTGTCTGGATGATTAGATACAAATGCCGGCGGCAAAAAAGCAATAAAAGCAACAAGACAGTAGAAGTATTGTTCAGATAGCTGTGTAATAATATTAAGCAATTTAATTTTCTGTGTTGAAAGTTAATTACTTACTTTAGGGAAAGGCCAATTTAACGTCTTCAATCACCTAAGTGGCTAAGATTCATTAAAAGGAACCCATATTAGAAATAACTTCATGCCACATTGCTTTTATTTCCAGGGATAAAACTTCTTGCTCCCTACCCTAGCCAACTTCTGTTCTAAACAGACTTTTTGCTGTCCTTTTCTCCATATCTTCTGAGAGGTAAAAAAAAAACCAACCCTGAAACAAACCTTTGTGGACTGTGTAAGGACATGCCCAGATATTACAGGTGTCTGACATCAGCCGCATATAGCAGAGAAATGCAAGGAGATTCACCAGATGAACATTTCAACTGCCACAGAAATAAAGTGGGGCAAACTGTATAGGAAAGTCACTAATGTAATATTGATTAGAAGCTGAAACTCAAGGAACCTGTACCTTTAAAAAAACACAAAAGTTAAAAAAATAAACAAATGAAAGACCAAAAGAAAACTAAGAACAGCAGAGTCAGGAAATGAGCCAGAATTACTATTGGTATGTAAGGGTAAATACTGGAAACTCACATAATGTTGCTGAAATGACCTTTTATAGGTGAGCCTCACTGAATTCAGTACAATGCTCCTGTAAAAGAAAAGCCTGTGAATAGGCTTAAGGGAGAAATGGAGGGATTGGAATAAGAAGAAATAAGTAAAATAAACACACCCTAACCTGTTCATAATAACAGCATCTCCCAAATGTTTTCCTTGCTTTTATAGTCACTTTCCAAACCACCAGTAGGTAACAAAAACATTCCTGCAAAGGGTGTGTGCGAGCACTAAATCTGTCACTGGTAAGAATAATCCAGAATCAGTCACATATGTGTAAAGTACCCTTCCAGTCTGGAAAGTGGTTGTGAAAATAAGCAGCCAGCACCCCTTTGTTTGACATTTGCTCTCTCATAGCAGTACTTGAGATCAGTGGTGGAAGAGGCACAATTGCCAGCCCTGAAACCCTGGCATAGGGTAAGATCTTCCAGGTATTGCCAGTAAAAATATCAGCCAAACCAGTCTCCTATTTTCCTAGCCTCCTTACCTACTGCCCTCAGCTGACAGTTTTGTCATGTGCTGCCCTATTGCCCTGCATCCAGCAATGTGCACAAGAATCTGGTTTGAGCCAAGAGCCTGAAATCTCTGAGGTACTGATGTCCCATTTAGATACTGCCAGCATTTTCAAAGCAGACACTGAATTACTACTTAATCCTGGAGGTGCTTGAATTTTTACTCATCAAAATTTGCAAAGCCTGCCTTACAGCTTATTAGCTGCTTTGAATCTTATCTCAAGGTGAGGCCCAAGGTGTGGTACACAAAGCAGGGAAGGGAATGCCTTTCTCACTTCAGGGCCTCAACCCTTAGGCATGTGTAAAGCTTGTAATAGAAGGGGTTAAGTGCAGGCCCCCGACATGTGGAAGGCATTTGAGTGCTTGCATAAAGAACAGGAGGAAAGGGGGGTGAGAGGGGGAGTGGGTGAAACATCACATATAAAACAACCCTGGAAGAGCTATTGTGCATTGCTAAAGTAAGGAGCTACTAAAGAATTGCCTAGACATTGGTGTCCAGCCCCTGTAGAAGGCAGACTACTGGGATCTCAACAGACAGTCATGTCTCTGATCAGCTGCATCAGGAAATACTTCAGTGCCTCAGCCCTTATCTTCTCTCCTCTTTCTGGTATTTTAATATTCATCAGTTTAGATGGCTCCTCAGTTACCAAAATTCTGTGTCTGGTGCTTGGGGCAGAAAATGTCAGGGGCCGCAGGCTGCATGCATTGCAACAGGAACAGAGTACACTCAAGTACTTCCTACAAGCCTCATCCCTGTCTTCTGATGGCTGGCCCATCCATCTACATTGTAACTTGCCTCCAAATTTGGCTCTAGTTGCTACCAGGTGGGGTTTCTGATAATCACGCAGTTGTAACTAGCACTCCATGGCAACAGTTTATCCTCTTCTTTGCAGTTCAGGTGGCCTACAGTAATCTTCCAGTAAGTGAATCAGAGTTTGGCATTTTTGCAGTATATTCCTCACCATTTCATTCAAGTTTGAGGACTTCTTTGCCCTAGGTCTACCATGTAGTAGGACTTCCTGAAATACAGTTGTAACAGTGCTGCTGTTCTCTGCCCCACCTATGTAAAGAGGCAATGTACATACTAAAAAGCAACAATAACAAACACTGGTAAGACCAATGCACTGTGTGTACCTACACCTAGTACAGCAGAGAAACAGGTTAAATTCTAAGATTATGTTGAATTAGTTAAAAAAAACCCAAACAAACAGAAAGTCTGAAGGAAATGTATTCTGACAACTGAGAATTACATTGCTACCTTTTTAATTAGCAGAGGAGGGGGCAAGCAAAGTTGAAGGGTTTAGATTCATGGCCAGGTTTCCCTGTTTGCCAACAGGATAGCAATAACTGTCATCACTGATGTTTTGTACAACATGTGTCTCAGGTTCTAATACATATACGATACTTTACCCCCTGAATTAGTAAAAGAAGCAGGCAAGAACCAACTATAAGTGATTTTGTTCCATTTAATTCTCTTCAAAAAATGTACCACAAAGTTCACGAGCTTATCTTTCTAACATGAAGCTTGTCAACTCCCCTTTTAACTGACTCCAGCTCTGTAGCTTTGAAGCTCCCTAAGGCTGTGGCACACAGAGCTCAGCAGATTTCTCAGGAAACCTTGTATATATGTGGGGGGGACGGCAGCATGCAATGATTGTGGTCTCACTGTAGCTTTTTGCAACCATTTCCAATGTCACAGTGACCTGCAGTTATTTGAAAAGGAAGTTTCCAGCTGCAAGTATCTTTAATTTGCAACTCCTGCCTCCTCACTGAAAGAAGCCTGCTGGGACTAGTATGCATCCCTGTTAAAGTTGTATGGATGTTTTTTACATTCCTAAAAACTCAGGTTACATGAGACCTTTGATCTCATGGTGATTACAGAGGAACTCTAGTTAGTGCTGCTGAAACAAGTTTTATACTTCAGCAATGGGATCCATAGAGTGTAACTAGCAATGAGTCAGCAATTAGCTATGGTTGTTTGAATAGTGATATAAACCATGCCGGCAAACAGTCCACAAAGGTCATACCAAGCGCCTAGCATTTAGACACCACTACCCTGGTAACAGGAATTCTCGCAAGACACTCACATTTTTTAGACCAAGCATCATTCTATTTGACATTTGGATATCATCATATTAAATACCCCCTACTTGGTATCTGGGTGACAGGGAAGAATGCTTGACATCATTGGTACTATTCGCAGTGAGGCATGCCTGCCAGATTGACAGATGCTGCTCTCTCCCCATCTAGGGGAGTTAGGCACTAAAATTAGTAACTATTAAAGCAAGCACACTGAGTAAGGATCTGCTGAATCTCATCAAGAAGTACTGAGGCGGAGGTAAGGAGTCACCACTGCTCTTTCTACATGAGTTTGGGCTGTAACTCACAAGCAGGGACAGCACAGCTTACAAAATGACTGCCCCTAGGGCGAAGACGGATGAGTTGCTCAAGGATAACCAGGTGCTGAGCCATGGCAGCTCACAGCACACCCCAAAAAAGCAGAGGAAAAGGAGGGACAACCTTTGCCTGTTTTGACCTACACTGACAGCTAGTGGGGAGGGGGGCACGAGGCCAGATACAGGATGTGTGAGACAGTCCCCTGGTGACTCCCAGGCACTGCTTCTCACAAATAGCCCTGAAGAGGAAAATGTTTACAAACAGCCCTGGAGAGGAAACAGTTTATAAGCTAAAACTCATTTAGGGTTCAGCTCTGTTGCCTCTGCAACCACAGGAAACAAACATACCAGCCCCACTTGTGAATCACAGCTTTTGGGAACTTCTTCTTGAAGAGCAGGAAAGAGTCTTTCTTCAGGTAGAATTGATCGCTTTAATCCCTTCTGCTGCGATCATTGCCCAAGATCTTTCATTTGCCAAAAAAAAAAAAGGGGGGGGGGGAAAGAAGCACAATTAGAAACACAGCCGCTTGTGATGGTTCCACCCTCCCTCCTTCAATTGTTCAGTGGTTTAACATTCAGCCTGAATGCTGCAGACCTACTTTTAATTCTCTCTTCTAGCTGAGAGGATTGAAGGCCACATTGTTCCAGCCCTCCACTCAAGTGGCCTAGCTACAAAACAACTGAATTAATAATAATAAAAAAAGAAAGGCATCCCCTCCCAAACGCCTTCACGTTCTGCTGACCCACTTCAATGAGAACACTTGGAGACTGTGCAGCTCTTAGGGTTTTGCCAGGAGTGAGAACTGCAATTAGTCTCTAAAACCAGTGTTACTGGTTCCAGGCAGACACAGACTTCAAGGCACCTTCTGCATCAGAGGTGAGTGGGGGTTTAAAATGGCTTCGCAAGAGAAATCCCAGGCCCCTGAATTACCTACCAGAAGTCAGTTTTTATCAGTCTCCCTGACATGTTTTTATGAGCATTAAATGCCACTAAACTTGGGAGAGTAAAACAAAGATTGTCCCCAAGGCAAGGGGAAGAACAATAGCATTAGTGAATTACTGTTCATCATCACAAGACCAAACAGCATATAGGCGTTGCTATATGGCAACATCATCGCCCTGGCCTAGAAGCGAGAACTGAGGTTTTAACAACGGGCTTTTATTGCTGTAGATAAATACCAGCTGCCTCACTCCGAGCATCAACAGTTTAGTTTGTATCACAGGTTTTAGTCTTTCATATGTAAACAAAGTTATGCAAACATACATATAAATTTGAATGGGGAGGGGATAGTTTTTCAAAGCTGATCTCACAGAACAAGAAGGGTGCTTACAGAGATGCTGAGAAATGAAATGTACAAGTGTGTATCTGGTTTGAGTTACAAGGAAGGCGTTATGTCCCTTTGAAACCCAATCTTTTTCAAACATACACCACATGTGCATTTGTACATCCATGACTGTAACAACGGCTGGCAGATAACCTCTTTTTACTCACTTCTGTAATGACTGAATTCGATTACAGCCATACAAAAGCTGCAATTTGAAAACTCCGGACAGCACTAGTCCTTGTTGTGGTAGGAGCGGAACTTCTGTGAGTAGTGAACTGCTCTTTTTTATCTCTGTACACGGCAACAAGCGAGCTCTTCGGGAGTCAACAACAAACTTGTGCTGGGAACCGTTTACCCTTCAGCCAAGCCAGCGCCGGGAGCTGCGATGCCACCTACCGATGGCGCTGGGAACTGGCCTCAAGCCCCCGGCATGCTCACTGGGGAGCAAAGCCAGGCCCAGGCTTTTGAGCAGAAACTGCACAGCTTTTTTTACTGGTACCAGTGAACGACTTCTACAGCACTATCCTCAAAAGACTACAGCCCTCGTAGGTTACTCATGGAAGAACAGTGTGTTTCTAAAACAAATAACCGCTGCCCTATAACGAAGTTTAATACAAGTTCAGTTCAGAAAAGCAGCCTAGCAAGAAATGTCAGCACTCTCTCCACCAAGTGACATTCATCCTGAAGGCATAACAATGTAATTCCTCGAAGTGACAGAAGCAGCGCTGATCACCCTTTCTCTCAAGGCCAAAAACCCAAACCCACAAGTATTCTGATCATGGCAAAGTTGCTTCAGAGTACTGGAGCCAATCTGCTACGCATCCCTACCACATGAACTAGAGGATATAATTATGAGAAATAGAACAAAAAGAAATGCCTCCTTCTCACACACCCAAAGCACCACTCTCAGCAGAAGCTCTTAAAAATATATTGTACATTGTTTCATTTGGAAAGCAATAATGTAATTTTCAGAGAGAGCCCACCTCCCTTCCTCATCTAGACCCATCCTCATTGTGCTTTGAAAAAAGATGAGAAAAGAAAGAAAAAAAAAGTAAGAGGCTGCAACAAGATGTGATGAAATCTGTATTGTTAGTTCTGCAGATGTGGTAAAGAGGCATCACTCAAGCATTCTGCTTGTATATGGTATCTTTTTTAAGACAAAATCAGAATTTACTACAGAAGTTTTTAATAGCAGTATTTATATTGTGCTCAGCATCAAGAAAGGGAGGCACCAAGGTGGTAACATACCCCCTCAATTACATCCATAGGATTTAAAATGTTTAATGTGCAAGTCCTGGACAGAAATTATTAATTTACAGTGTAGTAAAATTTGAAGGACAGGGTTTCTTCATTGTATGTGCTCACATTAGTAAGTGAAGTTGCTGAAGTACAAACATCAGTATCCTTAAGTGACTTATGCTTCATTTTTAAGGCAAAAATAGGTAACAACATGACTGCATACAGTTGCAAAAATATTTACAGATGATTAAACAGTCCACTTCTAGTGTGAAAATTTTAATGATGTGCGTAATATAGCAGTGTTTTATTTGAAAAGCTACCATCAAAACTGTGAAATCAATCTACCTA
>JANHGB010053111.1:0-17069 GCA_026283785.1 Coracopsis vasa
AGCATGTCCTTGTGGAATGTCATCTCCCCTGTCTAAAAATAAGTCATTCAGTTCCACAGGGAAGTCAGGCACTCCAGCTGTGAAGCTGGATATTATGGGGGGGGGGTTGGTTGGTTTGTTTTGTTTTTTTGTTTTGTTTGGTTGGTTTGCTGGTTTTGGGTTGGTTTTTGTTTGGTTGCTTTTGTTGTTTTTTTTTTTTTTGTGGTGGGGTTTTCTTTTGTGGTTGGGTTTTCTCCTTGTTTGCTTTGGTTTCTTAAGTTAGAAGGGGGATACTTTTCCTAGGAAAAGCCTGATTTCTAAAATCTTAAGCCTGGCATGAGAGCTTTGTGCCCAGATATATTTAAGGTCTGTTCTTTAGATTCTTTCTTATATGTAACATTGGTCTTTCTAAAATCTTATACAGTATGAAAAACTTTATTCCTCCACTACAATGTCAGTGACAGACTTTACAGAAAAATAGCATAAAATGCATGGTGAGGAAGGAATATGACCTCATTCCTACCTGACCTCTAAGGGTGTTCCTCTGTACTGGGTATCCATGTAGCAAATCACAGTATCAGGATTAAAACAGAGGTTAGATTAGTTTAGAATAATACGTGAACTCAGCCGGAGGAGTTAATACATCTCCTTAGACATTGGCTGTTGGCCAAAAGTAAGCATTGTTTGCAAGACATGAGCATATTTTCTCAAGATACAAATAGAGGAGGCTCCAGCTTTCAAGGAGTCTCTGCCCTTCAACTTAACATTAATGAAATGACAATTAGCGCCCTCCTTTAAAACTTCCTCTTAGAATATTTTAGCTCTAAGTGGAACAAACTCACATTTATTATAGCTACCATCAGCACTATTTATCTAGCCACTTAAAAAGAAAAACCCTTTTTTTTTCCTCTCCTCTCTTTCTTTTGGTTTTAAGAATTGAAGAAACAAGCGCAGACCTGAGGAAACAAGTGGTTAGGTTAGAAGAAGAACTGGACCAAGAACGAAAGAAATACACAATGCTGGAGATAAAACTGAGGAATTCTGAACGTGCTCGTGAAGATGCTGAGAAGAGAAATCACCTCCTGCAGAAGGAAATGGAAGAGTTCTTTTCAACATTAGGATGCTTAACTGTTGGGAGTCAAAGTGCTAAAGACTCCAAGTAGAACAAGCTGATGTACAGCATAGAAAATTCTATTTCTGGCAAAAGCAGTGAAAATGCACATTTTGTTCTGGTGTACTCATGCATCATGAGTAATTTTACAGTGATTGTGCACTCAGTGACACTTGCTCCATTGTCTTTACATGTGCTGTAGTGTTTGGGTCAGCTGGGAAAGACTGCTAAATGGTAAGGCTTGAAAGTGTAGGTGCCAGACTGCCAAGAAAGAGTGGGCATCCTTTTTATCCCCAAATCAAAAGATGCTGTTCTCCATAGCTGTACTGCTGCCATCTTCTTATTTACTGTACCTTTTACAGGCTCAAGGACAGCGGAAAGTCCTGCAACATGGGAGGGGTGGCCAGAACAGGCTGAGCCTGGAGCTGCAGGCCTCCTACACTTGTGCTTGGGAAGATGGCAGTCCCAGTATCTTACCACATTCAGCGTGGTTTACCATACTGATTTAATGAGTTTCCTTTTCTTCCTACTCCCTGCATAAAGCTTGTTCAAGTTTGTTCTCACTCCTTAAAGTGGCATTATTTTATGAAGATTATGTGAAAACAAAGTCTACAAAGGAGCTGAAGATACCAAAATCTTGGTAATTTACTAAAATTGTTCCTTACCCAGCAAACAGTTCCAGTGTTTCATAAAAATGCAACTTATTAAAGGGTATGTATGTGATTAATAATCAGATTGGCCACATAAACTCCATGGAACTTTAAATATGCACATTTTGCCCTAGGTATCTGGGGGGTTTTGAGCCAAAAATAGAGCAGTATTAGCTGCAAGAAAATCTCATGAGTTGATATGTACTGATCAGACATAAAGGTAGAAGATTCTTACCCTCAAAACACTTCCAATTGCTGAGGGATTTTTATCTGTAAAATTTTAATAGCAAAACCCATGGTAAGATAAATTAGTGCAATTGAGGGGGGCGAGGTAAAGGGGGAAGGATGGAGATCTATCTTTAACCTTCCCAGGACAATTTACACTGACCTGCCTCATAACATTTTCATTACACCAGTTGGTATTTTTGTTCTTAGTTCACAGGCAGATGAGGGGACAGGAGAAGTGCAGCAACCCACCCAGCGGCCCAAGTTCATCACTTCTGCTGCAGAAAAATCATTAGAATGGAGTTGCAATTTCCAGTAACTAGCAGCCAGGGCTGACCTCCCATTCAAGGGACTTCTTTGGGAAGTTCTGCCTAACACTCTTAGCTCTCTGAGCCACGTGGAACCTGCACACAGAAAATTGTTCCACCAGATTCAGCTTGAGCGCTGTTTGCCAGGCAATGCTCACAGCACTGTTCCTTCTTTCTTGGCACGTTATCTTTGGCAGCTGAGGCAGCTTGGGAAACTCAGAGGAGAAAGATTTTTAATGGAAAAGTGCCATGACAACATGAACTGGCTGAAGGGAAAGTACAGATTGGAATGAAGGTGCTCGCTTTATTCAAGTATTTTCAAAAAATTACCTGAATCTGTATTTTCTTATTATGGAAGAATATAACTCATAGGTCTGGAAATAACCTTAGAATAGGCCTTTTTACCTACCAGCAGATAGCACACCTTTCAAGTATTGACTTTCTTTTCATCTCCCAGATATTCAAGTCTTTCAATATTTAAACATCAAGAAGTTAACTTGTTTCTACCTCACTGTAACACTTTTCTTCCTACAGAAATATAATCCATTTAATGTGAGCAAACCCAAACAAACATTTTAACCAGGAAAGATTAGGTTAAGACAAGTCAAGGAAGTTGATAAAGTAAGCTGTAGGGATAGGTTAATTCAGATATTTCACAACATTTTCCTTTCTTCCCAAAATATTCAGCTGTGTTGGACTCCTTACAGCCCCAGGCATGAAGCAGCCTGGTCCGTAGCTGGGTGCTCTGCCGAGGCAGCCCTGCCACCTGCAGGCAGTAGCATCACCCTCACCTTTTTCATGCACCACCACTCTGCCTTGTATTATTACTTATAGTCACAACCAATCCTGCAAGGAACCTGATGGCTTCTTTAAAACGGTAGCATTAAGATGCATAATGTGAGAAGCCACTGTTGTAACAAGGATTCTGACCTGGAAGAACACAGTGGATTAGGTAGCATTAAGTCATCACAAAATAAACCTTAATATTAGAGAGTAGCAGTTTATGGGTTGTAAGTAATTCTCCTCAATTAGAACATCAGTAAAAAGAAAGTTCCTATATGGGCATTCAAATCCATCTTATTTAATGCCTTTTTTTATTCCTACCCCCCACAGGGGCACCTTTCGCTATATCCATCTCACATCCCTTAGATTACTTACATACAGGAAATAATGCAACATTATCAAGTACAGACTATTCCCTTTACTTCTGGCATGCTACAAATTTAAAAACAGAGCCATGCTGACTAGAAACCTAAAAAATAAATATGCAAGAGAAGCATTAAACAGGTTTGCTGGCTAAGTCTCAGTGAAATCAAATGAAGCTGCAATTCTGGATATTCTTTAAGTATTTAAACTTAGGTAACCATTACGTATAGCAGAACTGGGGAACAAGCCCACCTATCCCAGATCTGTACATCCAGATTAGCCTCATATGTCAGCTGTGTAGCACTACGTATTAATCTACATCCAGGATAAAAGTCTTTTCAGTATCACAAACAAAACTGTATCCACTCAAACTGATTAAAGGAATTAACCATTTCCCTATTACTGTGCTCCAGCAATATCTGTTCTTGTTGTTCATGAGGAATACATTTCAGGTTCTTTTAAAGATGAGCCACTGCAGTAAACAAAGCCTGCAAGAAGTTACAACTACCCAGTTCATGCTAAAAAACACACCATGGTAGGATGCAAACTCTAAAGCACAGCAACAGGGGCATAACACTCATTTCCCATCATGGACAATTATGCAAAAAAATGGAACGCACTTGCGCTGTTGTTCAACCTCATGAATGCTATGTCCTTTATTTGAAGGAGGCAATATACTCTTTCCTAGCTTTAACTCTTGTTTCTGTGCCCTCTTCTCTGCCACTTCATTTGCCAACTTCATGGATCTTTACAAGCATTTACAATATACAGGTTTGGTAGCATTAATAAGACACAACAAAAGGCTTTACCTGTGTGATCTTCCAATCCTGGAATATCCTTTCCACTACTATGAAGGCAAAAAAAGCATAAAAATTTTTCAGTGATAGAAACCCAACACAAACATATGCTAAAAAAACAAACAAACAAAAAAAAAAACAAAACCAAAAAAACCCGAAAACGCAACAACAAACCAGAGCTAAACAGTAGCATTACAGAATAATAAAAACCTTCTGTAAATCTCCATAGCATTCCTAATATGAAAACGAAAATTAATAATGATAGCTTACTGAATTATCTACATTCACTAGCAAGTTCCATGCAAGCCAGCAGCACAATGCAGTGGTTTAGTTCTTGGCCTAAGTCATGCACAGGCAAATCTCTTGGCAGAGCTAAACTGCTGCAGGCCTTGCTCAGTATTAGTGTATGTTACTCGGAATCAGCTGCACTTCATGTTAACATATGCTAATAAAAAAGAGCATTTCTGAGCCTCACTGCATTCCTGGAAAAGTACCTCACAAATAGCTGGTCCAGAGAAACAATGCAGGCTGCAATACTCTCTTTCCATTACAGAAGTACACAAAGACAACTGAAGAATGTGCAGACCAACACAACTCAAAGGCAGCACCAGTCTTTGTTTAAACAAATGGAGAGACCCTGCTGGAAATTAAGGCAATGAAAAGCATTATGTTAGGATTTAGCCCCATGGTAGAGATGCCAGTGCAGGAAGTGGTCCTGGCACCCAAGTTAGCCCTCCAGTAAGAGCTCTTCAAAAGGCACATCCTTCAGGCTGCTCTGAGATGAAGTTCTGAGACAGATTTTTCCCGAGGGCGCAAGGACTGGGCCCTCCTTTCCTACACTTCACAGCCAATGGCTTACCTTGTTCTGAAACGCAGGGTTTCAGAACAGCAGCTGCATTTCCAGGAAAGAAGGTGGCTACAGTTGACAGCAATGAAGACTGGATTCCCAGGGGTCACAAACATGCTTAGTATTAAGTCTGTGGCACATCCAAAGCCCATGACAATAGGGAAATAGAAGAAACATGTCACTGTGCCCATGAGTGAGCTCACATACAAGACAGGAATTTAAGTACCATTTAAAACAGATGAATTCTCAGGAAGGACCGACGCTAATAAGACTCCAACTGCAGCCATATTATGAAAGCCACTCCAGCCTAGCAATGAAGAAACACTAGATGCATAGTGGTCAAACTTTTTTTTTCCTTTTTTATTTAAAATATCATTATAACCAATTGACATACTAGATAACAATGTATACATTCCAGTGGTGCACACATAATGACCTATGGCATGAATGAGTAAAAAAAACACAATGTTCTCAGTAATGCCCCACCAACAGCTTATTTGGAGGGAATAAAGGAAAAGCAGGAAAAGGTATCAAATGTGAGAAGAAAAAAAAAAGTAGAGTTTTCCTCAGCATTTTTAATGGTGTATCTTCCCCTTCATATTTCTTGGGACAAAATAAAATTAAGAATATACTTCAAAAGGGGCAGAAGGAATGATCACAATAATTAGGGTTTTTTCTCAACTTTAGTAATAAAAGTTAAAGAACTCTCAAAAATAGACTAGATATTGGGCCTACAAAAGTAATTCATCTGTATGCAAAGCTTACCAAGAATTATTCCTTTTGTAAAATGTAAAGGATGAGCTGACATTACTAGTAAGCTATTTTTACCTACAAAACCAGACTACAATAATAAAATCACCAATTTACAGCTAACACAATATTCTAGATGTACATTACTGTACACAAGCTATATATTACACATGACCATCCTATGTGAAATCTATAAGAAACATACTTACTGATATTGTCTCAACATTGGCCAGTAGGTTTATTTTTCTAAAGGAAGTGTATTTTTCTATTCACATTCAGTGTAGTTCCAATAGCATGGGTTAGCTTTGCTTACTTAAGAAACATAGAAAGTTTGTGAGGTAGTTCAAGAAAACCTAGCTTAAATTTTTAACTGCAGAAGTAGAAACACAATGTGATCTGATTCATTACATGCTTCTATAATGCAGAGATATATAAAGAGGAGAAGGGAGTGAAAGAGTTCACTTAAAATACCACTCTTACCCAGTGCCCTTAACTAAGAATAAATTAAATGAAAATTTGGGTAGGCAGTAGAGTCTTATCACATTTCTTCATTAAAACCCTCTTTCTAATCCTAAAAAATGCAGACAATTCTGCCTCAGCTCCAGTCCTCAAACTAAGTATGTAAGAATCAAAACATCGACAGGAAAATAAATTGTAACAGCATGAACAAGCTGCTGTCAACAGCAAATAAAAATGTATCTAGAAACAGTAATTCACTTCCTTCAGCAACTGGAAACAGTAAGACCAAGTGTAAGCTGATCCACCTTCTCTCACCCCTTTCCCCTCTAATCTTAATTGAGAAACAGTTAATGTTATACACTTTGGATCCCTGGCTAGACAGGAACCATCCTCCTGTACAAGCTTTTAGATTGTGTTTGTTTATGCAGTGTTGAGATAAATGCCATATACACTAAAGCAGGGCATTATACTCATGCAAAGGCCTGTCAAGGTGCGTAATTTTTGCTCTGTAACCAAACAGCCTGTGTTCAGAGAAGCAATTCTCCATAAAACCAACTCATGTCAGTAACACCATGCTCAAACACAGAGGCAGCACAGGGTGCCAGTACCACAACCGCCTGGAATAGAGCTTACCCCATCTGAGCTGCCAGTTGGGCCTAAACCACACTTCTTGAACTCGCACCTGTAGGTTGGCAGAAGGGGACTCGCAGATAACAATTTACGCTAATACTACCTTTGTATCTAGCTGGAATTCCTATCCAGAATGGTACTACTGCATATAGCATAGTCAGCTTCTTCAAAACAAAAAACGCAAGCTGCACAGCACCCACACAAGGAAAAGTGCTCCATCTGCTCAGATTAGCAGGCTGAATACAGCAGAGGTGACCTGGTTGGTCAAGCTGGCCTTGAGGCTGTTCATCTGATGGGTATAGCTCTGGCAGTCCAGCTTCTCACACACACGAGCACACTTCTAACAAAAAGAGAGGAGCTATTTTATCCTTGATGCCTGCCACAGCTCTGACCAGAGAACGCGGAAATTAATCGAGTCATTGTTGTCCAACTTTTAACCTCACCTGACATAAGAAATCAGACGGCTCACTGTAATTCCATCCCTACCAACTCCCAGTGAATTGGAACAGCCCTAGAAGAGGAAAGCTGCATGCACTTTAGTGAAGCCTGTTGTCATTATGAGATTTTGGAATTATAGACTAAAATAAAGCTTAATAATACTTTAAGAATAAAATTGTACAGTGTATTAGATAGTATATAATCTAACATCATAACAGTAGACAAAGCTAGCTGAACTCCAGCTGTCCATTTGTTTGCTATCAGTGGCAGTGTACAGCTATTTCTGAAATAATTTTATATTTCAATAAATAAAAAGGGAAGTTAAAACTAGCATGTTGTTGTGATAATTTGGTTACTGAATCTGAATTTACCATCACTTTGATTTGCCTAAAATTCAGGCAACTGAGGGGAAAAGAAAAGCAACACTGCTTTGCAGATGGCGCCAAAAGTGAACTGTATGTTTCCACAGGCAAAGCTCTGACCTTACCAAAATAATCCCTTTAAGCACAGTTCTCTCACACTGCAATGGGTTGCCATGTGCAATCCCACCCATTCCTAAATCCAAAACATTCTATGATTAACCCTACCTTAAAAGAAGAAAAACTCAACCCTCCTTAGAGCTCATGAACTCAGTGAAGTTTTAAAAGATAGCACACTGTGGTAAAACCTAGGAACTTAATTTTTAAAGCTATTTTTCTTTAGGACACTGGAAAGCAATAGCAAAAATTATTTCAAAGTTTCAAAATACTTCAATCACTGTTGCAATCTGGAGGGGTCCAAAATAAATTTACATAGCAATTATATTTACCAAATTCTGTTCTTAACAGCATTTACAGGCATCAGAAGTTGATTTTGTCAGTCTGACTTCATTACGCTGGGCTGAAGAGAATATCCTTTGACCCTATGTAACAATGGAGTACTGTTGCATGACCAAAATTTTGGCTTAATTCACAGCTTAAACTTTGATTAAAAAAAAACCCTACAAAATAGACTCTTCTGTCGGTCTCTGTTGAACTTGAGCAGATTTTCTATGTTCCAGTGCTAAATGAATTCAAACATGTCCTGCTTCTTCTGAGGTAATATACAGTTTGGCAGGATCCTTTTAAAATAATTGCCTTAAAAAATATGGTTTAGAAAGGCAATATTGAAGTATCAAATACAAGTGAGGAAAGCAAAATTACATGCACACAGCACTTACCAGTAGTATAGCCAGGCCAGGAAAACAGAATTTAAGTCATCTTTGAGACATTACCATTTCTTGTAACCCTGCATGTTTTCTAAGACGACATATTAGATATTGGAAGCATTACTATCACTCCTATTTTTTCTGAAACTTACTGCAAAGATGATTTTTCCTCTTTCAATTATAACTTCAAAAACATACCTATTTAACCCAACAAGCAGAAGGAACCACACTGAAGAACATCTGTCATTCCTGGATCACCCCTCTAGCCAGTTATACTATTTGCTTATGCTCTGCACCTGGCAAGACTTCTGTATTCTTTTATGCTCATTTTTGTGAGCATTACTAATTTAAATTCTTCTTCACATTCTAATTCACTACACAAAATATGCATCTACACAAGGCAATCAATTGTACAGCCTAGCTTCACTAAAAAAATCTGCATTTTCCAAAGGAATAAATTCTGAATGATTGTTAAACTCATACATAAACTTAAGTCAGTTACACATAAATCATTCTGCAAATATAAAATGTAAACAGTTAAAATACTTCTGCGAGGAGCAGCACCATTTTACATGACTATTTAGTAACTGTTCTATATATTTCAATATATCTTTTGTTTAAAAAGTGTATTGAAACCCGGAGCATCAGTGCTGTAAACTACTGAATGTTTATGACTTAAAATGAACCATTATTAAGATTTCTGCTACACTGGTCTCATGGTGAAATGAAGAAGATAAATATTAACTTATACAGCACTACTTCTCCCTCCTTTGGATGGCATATATTGCTCACTTAATGCATTAGCTACAGAAATCCTGAGGTTCTCCTATGGTTTTCAGCAATCAGTTACTTTTGGTGGAGAAAGAACAGCTGAAGATTTGCCCCACTGCATTTGTGTCATTCCCTCTTTTACCCAAAAAGCACTTGCCTTAGTAGACAAAACTAGCAAGAAATAAAATTCCCAAGAATCACATATTACATGATAGTATAGCTACAGCATATTCATTTTCCCTCTTGGCAGTCTAGACATCCTGGATACACTTCATTTTGTGTGTACAAAAACAGGCTACAAGCTAGAAGTAAACAGTTTATTGGCATTGCAATGTATTATTCATGAAGTATCCTTGTGTTTTATGGCAATCACAAGATTTGGCATGCCAGAACTCTGCAGAAAATATCACATTACTTTGTTAGGCTAGATATTTCTGCAGCTTTGAAGATATGCTTTGCTTTCTTAAGTTCATAAAACTGCTCAGATGCGATTACTCTGCCAAGGATTGTACTGTTTCTCTAAAAAAAATTCACTAATTGTTGCTTTTGCTGAAGTATTACAGGCAAGTGGCCAAAATAAAAGAGGATTTTGTTCACTGCCAGCACCAGAGTAGTATGCCCAAACTACAGCTGGTCAAATGTGTGCACGATACCTGTTTGAAATTCAGAAAAAGCTTTTAAATTGAATTAATTTTTTTTCTTCTCTGCTCCAAGATAATACAGCTTCGGTACCCAGAGCATGGATGCTTCTGCTTTTTCTCTTCTGCTTTTTTTTAAGCAATAGAGCTAGGGTTTATTTTTTAGCATGTTGGCTCCAAACGAGTATAAGGGAAAATTATGCAGGATCAAATAAAAGCATGAATAAAACCTGCTTCAAATAGTTGCCAGGCTGCTTTCTTTTTACTAATCTAGCAATTATTTTGGCTTAAACGATGCTTAAACCCTGACCATGCATGCTTCTCATTTTAGCTCTGGCTCTGCGTGTATGTGTGTGCGTACGTTATGTGTGTATTTGTGTTGATTTGATCTTTTTTCAGTGAGCATTTGCACAACTGGAATTCCTGTGAGTTACATGCATGTTTTGATAAGAAAAAATTGCATACCAATGAATGACTGTATCTGATCGACTAATATTTCATGATATATAATGCAAAGTAGCTTCATTTGTGAAGGAAGTTCATTCTGATCTCGGGGGGTGGAGGGTAAATTGCTGCATGTTTATGACAACGAAAGTGTCTATTTTTTAAAGATCAATGGTTTATTTGCTTCTTTCTAAGACTGAAGAGCAAGGGGGGGGGGGTTCTCTTTATCTATCTATTAATCTATCCATTTATTTATTTATATCAAACCCCCAAGGCATCTGATTTAAAAGAGCTTTGCTTCCAAAGCTTGCCATATTACCTGAAAACAAGCAGAAAGGTGCTATGTTGTTTGTGAGGGAGCACTCAGCTCCTCTGGGGAAGTGCATGATCTTTCCTGGCTCCTTATTCATCCCCGAGAAGAGTTAAAATGCCGCATGGTGCACACACTCTGGTGCCTGTGTGCACCATGGGAATTCTGCTGGCAAAACTAAAGCTAGCACCAGGTGGGACATGGGGTGTATTGCGATAGTGAGCAAAGACAAAGGTGAGGGTTGCCAAAAGAGGTAAAGGGGCTTGTAAACCCTTTTATCTGTACATAAATGTTTAATTTTTCTAATTTTCCCCTAATTAGGAAGAAAGAAAAGGGGAAAAGCTTTTCTGGTATGTTGTTGTCTTTCAGATGATTCAGAGGATAATAAAGTAGGGGAGATAGTGTTCAGGTTTGTCGCAGTTTACAGGTTGGAACTGTTGTGTAGAGAGGAGTGATGGTTCGGGGGGGGGCTTTTTTTATGATTGTGAGAGGGTTGTCTGCTGGGCTGGATCCGAGCTATCCTTTTTACTGCAGTTGTAGGAGTGAGGATCATACCTTGGCATGCTGGGTATATTGTCTAATCCTGTTTGTGTTCATTAGCTAGGCTTCCTTAAGAGTTCTGCCATTAAGCCATTTGTTTCATTATATGATTTTAAACCTCTTAATATGCAGCTCTTATTGCTCTGGGCTAATCCATACCTTATTTTGCTCTTCCCATAGTGTCTTACCCCCCCCCCAAAATAAACTATTTTTGGTGGTTGTTAAGAGTTTTCCTGTGCTGAATGGGTCTGGCCTGTTGGTATTTTAGGCCACTGTTCAAGTTCAGGCTGAAAACTTTGTGAATTAAGTTTGCCATTCCCAGCTCTGTTCTTAATAGTCTCCCACATCACCTAGGCATCATATATAATTTGACACAGCTGACAGCATCTACTTAAAGAAGCTTAGGGCTGAGCCAGAGTGGAAATTGAATTGCATCTCGACTCCCTAATATTAATGATCCTTCTAGGTCAGCACAGGAGTAATTGCCAGGGCAGCCTGAGGAATTGTCCATTAAACCTGCCTAGATGGTAGCTCACCTGTGGAGAGATGCATCCGGCTAACGTCTACAAAATGAATTCCATTTGCTTAATATAAGGTCTGCTGGAGTTATGAATATCTCAAAAGCCAACATGTGGTCTCAAATTTAATATCAAGTCATTTTCCTGGTATTTTAAGATTGATTATAGCTAAGGATAGTCAGATTTGCCTTAGATATGTCTGAAAAAGAAATCCACACAAAAATCTGGTTGGTGGTTGAAGGGCAAGCCTGTATTTCTGTAAAGCTATATTTTGATCTAAAGCATTGTGGCATAAAGCAGGAGAAGAAAAGCTCATGACGTCCATGTTCTTTAGTCCTTGAGGTATCTGCACATTTTAAATACTCCATTAATTAGTCAAAGTTTATATACACCAGGGCAACCTGATTAGGTGGGCAGCTGGACCTTTAAATCCAAAATCAATATTCAACAGGAATTCAGGAGGCAAACAGCGTAAGGACAATGTTTAAAAACTCCACAAGACTTCATGTCTTGGAGTAATGCTGATTTAGCAAGAAATCCCAGTCACAGTGGGAGGGGATTTTTTTTTTGACCTTGTGTATTTGAGATGACATAAAAAGTTAAGAGTTGTCAGCATGGCTTTACTGCGAGGAGGAAATGCAGAGGAGCTTCAGCCATCCTCTGCTGAAGGGTACCCACATGGAGTACCAAAGAACAGAGGTGTACAGGAAAGATGCTTTAAGGTAAAAATCACATTCTTCTGAGCTTGCTCTGTGCCGGGTAGGTGATTGAACAAAAATGCTGTCATGAGGATAGCTGAGTGACACAGATGGGGGAACGACCTAACCTGCTTCAGTCCAAATGAGAAATACGTTCCTGGAGATCTTGGACCGCTACCTGTTCATCTATCCTCTTTCTCTTCACAGCTACTGAAAATCATGGTGGTTTTTAAAATGGCCACATAAACTGTAGCAGCTCCATATCGGAAAAGGATTTCTCACTCTACTGACATTGTTCTGCCTTGGGTCACCCACTGCCACTACTTAGAGCAGTTGTTTCCTCTCCTTAGAGCTCTTTATGTATTCACACTGTTGGAGGTGGTGTCACAGCTTGGTTGGGTTGAGAGTATATAAAGCAATCATCAAGATAAATAGTTGAAGAAAATATCAAATTGAGTCTTAGCCAAGGAGAAGCTCAACAGTTGGAACTTGGTAATGAAGAATAAATGGTTTTCATAACCTTTTGGTTACCATTTTCAATAGCTTCAAATATTATAGAGTTGTTCTTAGTTGTGTATATTAATATGTTTAGTCATTCTATTTTATTTCCTGTTACTCTAGCAAAGTTTTTTTTCAGTGACTTAACTAATCACCTTTTCTGACACAAAAATCATTTTACACTTGTTTTGCACCTTCAGCAAGCAGTAACTTTGGATTTCTGACTCCATTGTTGTCCCTTTGATTTGACATTTCTGACATGGATTGAAAAGCCATGTGGTAGCTTGTCCTGTTCTTGTCCTGACATGGATTGTAAAGCCATGTGGTAGTCTGTACTGTTCTTCCTCAAAGTAGCAGGTCTCAGGAGAGTCTGACAAAAGCATGAGGTAGCTTGAATGATGGCAGTATTTTGCTATGCTGTTGTGCATTGCCTCTCTCTTTTTATCTTTGTCTGCATCTGAAATGTATTTTATTTTTCCCTGTGGGATGCATAATTAGATCTATCTGTATAGTCACACACAACTAAGTAGGGCTAATCCTATTTTTCTGATCGTATCTTGCAATCCCTTTTGGGTGAAACTTCAGGTAATGCCTCCAATCTGAGTACTGTATCAAGATGAGATAGAGCAGGGGCCGAGGGCAAAACTCAGTCAACAGCTTTTTGAAAGGGTGTTGGCCAACTGTACAACAAGCAGCCAACGAAGCCCTCGCAGTAAGGAGTAAAGCATAGTTTTTAGTTCCTCATTCATGTTACAATTACTTAATAACAGCGCCATGACAGCGAATGAAAAGTCACCAATTTACTTTACATATAACACCAGTATATAAAAAGATAAGTACTGGTATTAAATGGCAGGAATGCACTGCAGATGTGGTAGCTGAGGAATGGGTGCAGTGGATCTTGACAAAGAACAAACCTCTGTCGTGTTTCAAAGCAGCGAGGTGGCAGTGAGGAGGAGGAGGGAGACCTCTCAGCCAGAATCACAGCGGGCCAGTTAAAAAAATCCCCTCCAGTAAGCTCCACTCCCAAATGCAGATATGTTCTCTGAGGTTGACGTCAATGTGAAGCGCCATATCCTGGGCAAGCTTACTTCCCCCAGCCCATGCCAGCTTCACAGTGGTTTGCAAAGCCAAGCTAAAAATGTAGCTTGTGATTTCATAGAGGATGTCCATCTGCACCGAACAGCCTGAGCAGCCCCAGGCCCTCGCCGAGAACTGTGTCCTCCGTATCCTACATGAGCATTGGTGACCGATTGCAGCACAGGTTGCATCAGTGCCAGAAGTAGCTCTCCTCTCATCCTAGGCATAAAAGGCACAATGCTAGGGCACTGCATCCTTATTTGTCTTTAGGCTTAGCCCTGAGATACACAGTTTGTGTCCTTTAAATTAGTTTAAACTCAGTCTGGACCAGTGGGAGATCTCTGCCGGAGCCTCCTGGCACGCTTAGTGTGTGTTGCATTATGGCTGCCTTGTTCAGTTCTGGCTAGGAAGAGACTTTACAGGACAGTCTTTCTGTTACTCCTTTATTGAAATTATTCTAGCTAACTTAACAGATGGTAAGATGTTTCTGCTTTCTCTTGCAGCAGTCAGGGCACATGAAAAGGCTAAGACAATCAGTGTAATTTGGGTTTTTATGCCTGTATCAAGCGCTAAATTGCCAATTGCACCATTTTTACCTAGGAGCATAACAAAGTAAGACTCCAGAGAAGTTGTGACTGCCTCATCTCTGGCAGTGTTCAAGGCCAGATTGGACACGGCTTGGAGTAGCCTGGTCTAATGGAAGGTGTCCCTGCTTGTGTCAGCAGATTGGAACTGGATGAGCTGGAAGGCCCCTTCCAACTCAAACCATTCTATGATTCTTCCATAAGCTATGCTGAGAATTCTCATCTTTACCAGCCTAACTCTTCCCTTTGCAGCTTTACCTGTGCAGAAAACATCTATTCCACTTTCTACTGGGGATGTCTAGGGAATAACTTAAGTGGTAGCAGAGACATTTGAAAAGGCTGCAAAGGCGACCTTTGCAAGATACTCCTTCAGAGTTGCTGGTGATGATGTGTGAGGCAGAAAGGATACAGATTGACATTCAAACCTCACTGGTTTTGTGCAGCAGATGTTACAAAGGAAATAATAGTAACTTTTAAGCGCATATGAATGTACCTGTCACTTTGTCTAATCTTTGTTTTCTGGCAGTCTGAAATAGGCAACTGAGATGGTTGACCTCGTCCTGAGGAAGTCTGAAACAATTTTTTTGCATCCAAACTGTCTGTAATACCTGTTCCCCATTGCTATACAGTTGATTTATCTGAACCAGGAAAGAGGAGCAGCTTTTACGACAGTGGGAGCATTCTTGCAGTGTGCAGCCACTGCAGGGTGAGGAGCTCTGGCAGCTCATCCATGACCCTTGCTTCTGCCTTGCATTGTGCCAGGACTGACTTGACTGCTCTAGTAGACTTTGTGTTATTCTTTTGATAGCCTGGTAGCCAGACAGCTTCAGGGATTAAAGTCAGTTTTTCAACCTTGGGTATTATTATATGTGGAAATAAAGCAACTGAAAGTAACCTGCATAAATGATCTAAAAATATAGTGGGAAGTGAATAATTCCCATGGAAAGCCTACCTCAACTGTAATTTGTTTCAGTTCCCAGAGAAGATTCTCATTTATTTGTGATTAATTAGACAGAACCATCTGAGATTACTAAACAATAAGATGACCTCAGGAGATAACACTATTCCCCTTGAATGAACTATAAACAGCTTCACTTGTTTATCAGACTATTAGTGCATGACATATGCCTGTACTACTGATGAGCTATAGAGAGCAAAATGGGAAGACGTTGCCTTAGCCGTAACTGGAGTAGCAGCAGATGAAGCTGTGAAGAGTGTTGGTTAAACAATGTTCTCTCACAATGTGGAAAGTGGTGTTATTCAGAGCCTGACTAGAGCCTGCACCTCTCTTAGCCAAGGGCTTGGCATTGTGTGCCCTGTTCTTTCTGGCCCCACTTCCTTGACAAATCAGTGTGTGAGTGCAGGATGAGGATGATGCCTGTATTTTTAGCTTAAATGGAGAAACTTCTGTTCCTTCATTTATTTCTGAGAACTTCGTGTTCCTCATTCATTTATGAATATGCCAGATAATTTCTAGGGTTTAACTAAATTAGAGGATCCGAGCAAGAACTGAGCACTAACCTCCACCAATGCACGATCTCTCTGGCTGAAGGAGCCAGCCAGGTCTGGATATTGAACTGAGAAAAACACAGGCTTCGTTCCAAGGATCTCTAATTTTGTTAGATTGTCTATACAGCGCAGGTGGCTGGCTGGCTACCAGATACATTTTAAGAGCTGAGATTAGAGTCTTTGTCAGGAAAGTTTTGTTTATCTCACAACTGTAGAGGTCACATCAGGGGAAACAGTGGTACTCTCCTTACCATCAATGTCATACCAATTAAAATCTCAAACTGTCTCTGCTGCTCTTGTTAGTGCAGTCTTGTCTTCTTTTTATTTTTGAACCTCATTTACAGTGGAAGATTGAGTGTTATACTCAGATTTCAGAACCAGCACCCCACTGAAATGTCTAGGAGCAATACTTGCTTCTTATGTCTGTTGTTTCTTTCTGGCTAAAAAAGAAAACGAAACAGCTGAGCATCATTGCATCTGTCCCTGCTCCTCTGGAGCTGCACACTGGGCCAGTAGCTCACATGCAGTCATCCCATGTAAAGGGAAGTGGTAATGCCCTGTACTGGGCACTGTGAGGCTGCACCTCAAATCCTGTGTTCAGTTTTGGGCCCCTCACAATATTGAGGTGCTGGAGCAGGTCCAGAGGAGGGCAATGGAGCTGGTGAAGGGTCTGGACCACAACTGTGATGAGGAGCATCTGAGGGAACTGGGGGGGTTTAGTGTGGAGAAGAGAAGGCTCAGAGAGACCTTATCACTCTCTACAACCGCCTGACAGGAGGATGGAACCAGGAGGTGGCTGGGCGCTGCTCCCAAGGAACAAGGGGTAGGACATGAGGAAATGGCCTCAAGCTGCACCAGGGGAGGTTTAGTCCGGAGATTAGGGACAATTTCCTCCCTGAAAGGTCAGTCAGGCATTGGAACAGGCTGCCCAAGACAGTGGTGGAATCACCATC
>JANHGB010053112.1:0-36883 GCA_026283785.1 Coracopsis vasa
GGTCAGGAGGGGAGAAGTGTGCTACCATTTGTAAGAGTCTGTTTCAGGAGTTTTTAAGGAAATAGAATGTCTTGGAAATCTGAATGACTAGTAAGAGGAACATTTAAATCTTTATTGGAAATAGTGATCTGCTTTTTGAATCTTTTCTGACGTTAAAAGAATTCATACAGTTCATGATGAATTACCTTGAAAATAATTTAGAAGTAAGACATTAACGTATTTTCTGTTACTATTATACTGGTTCCAGCACACATCTGGTGTTTCCCCTTTTATATGCAGTAGGATCTTTTAAAATAGTCATGTGAGAAAAGTCCAGTCCGCCTTTGGAGACTGCCTACCTGGGAACTATAGAAAAATTTGATCAGAAGACAGCCAGAATAGTTATGGAAGTATGAGCCTGGTAATGAGAAAACCGGAAGCAGTTCTCTACAGCCAAGGAGAATGTCGTGTGTCGGTACAACATTCACTTCAGCAGAGTTGAATTATTTAGCATCATGAATTAATTTAGCTCAAGATTCTTTCTGCAGTGATGGAAAATATTCCTTTTATTTGACTAGGTCATAGCTGAGATTCACACTTGCTACCTGAAAAAGTCAAGCCTGTCCTGCTGTAAAAGAAGCCACATGGCATTCACAGTTCAAAATACATCCTAAACACCTTAACCACTAAAGTTCAGGGTGCTATTCTAGCCAGATATTTTGGTACTCTTTAGCGGATGAACTTAAAGGCATCAGAATTCATTCCCCACACAGTACTTGAATCAGACATGGACACAGATGGTTACCTCGACTTTGGGGGCAAAGTTTCGTTTTGCAAGATAACACTCGAGTCTTTAAATCAGCTCTTTCTCACTTTCTATGAGCACTGATAAATATATCTTTTTTTTTTCCCTTTTTTTTTTCTTCAAGCTTTACAATTATACTGGTAATGTATTGCATTTAGATAGTTACTCAACAATTACATTTTATTATACACCCACAAAAGCTAACGTAATACATGTATGCATTTGCTATAAAGAGAAATAATTTGCTTGATGTAACAGCTCAGTAGTGTCAGCTATTTTACTGAAATAATGTCCTCAAAATTCTGTTCATATTTTTTTGCATTCCAACATTGCCTTTTAATTCTTAAACGTATTATTTTTCATGCTGCCTCAGTCCAGCTGAAGAACAAGATTTTCATAGCTATGCAACTGGTAACTAAAACTCATAAAACAGAAAATGCTTTTTTTTTTTTCCCAGAGTATAATGCAGTATGATACTTAAACTAAAATATAAAGAGAGAGTTAAATGAAGACTGCTCAAACTCAACACAAAATACACTTTTTTGTCTCCTGTCACACACAACTTTTATACATCATGTAGAAAAACTAATGAGTAATGCCTGACACTGTTTATCTATTTTTCTTATTTCTTGTAGTAATCTCCTTGAAGACAGTTTGTATTCTGACATTTTTCATTATGAATGTACTAGCTTAAGGGCATTTTGGATTATTTTAAATTGTCTGCTGTACATCAAACAACATCTTATTTTGTTAATAATACCTGGAAATCTGAGAAATTTACTTGTAAAAAATATATTTCCACTCAACAATGTTGTAGGAGGACAAGTCAGAAATGCAGTAAATTATTTTCTGTGAATACTGACAAACAAGTGTTTCTCTTTGCCTTATAAATGCAATATTATTGCAAGGTATACTCTACTCTCCACAAATAAGATGAAGAATGCACTATAAAAAAAAAGTATTGAGCAAAAGTGCCCCAAATTTTCCAAAAGTTTCAAATTTCTCTGAAAATAATTCTCACATAATAGTGACTCCTTCTTCTATGGCAGAGGATGAATCTGAGGAATAGAGAGGCACCTACATGGCTGGAAAAGGATAAGACACATATTGCTATGACAGCTCATGGACAGACGTCCTTTGAAAAGAAAGGCTTATTTTGGTGAGTGATGACTTCGAAAAAAAAAAAAAATAAATTTTGACTTCATTATAGGTAAAAGGAAATGTGAATGGCAGAAAAAATAGACTGAAAATCAAAACACTTGCAATAAAGGAAAAATAAAAAATTGAAGAATGCAAACTGAAAGGAAGAATTAGGCATAATCTAAGCAGGATTTTAAAGCTGTGCCTCATTTACAGCCCACCCTAAAACTGCATGCAATAAAGAAGTGGTCTCCACTGCAGTGTTAGCTCCAGCTGCAGCTCCCATGTTGGCTTGTAGCTCCCCCCTGTTCTCAAACTGTGTAGAGCTGTAGCTCCACTAAGGTGATGTTTAAAGTTCACTAGTCATCTGACACTTCAGATGACCACCTGAGTATTGCTGACACTGGAGCTAACAAGGCAACAGGGACGCAAATGCTCTGAGCTGCATACACTACACACCTGTGTTGCTAATCCATTTGTTCCATGGGGTTCAAATATCGTTTTGAACTCTGGCACATATTACCTTGAGCTGGGCTAAGGATACATGTTTATCAGTCACAATGTAGCCAAATGTGGACTAGCTGTAAATGGGTTAATGTGGCCACTGATAAAGGCCTAGCTGTGCTAAAAAAGTCTATGAAATTTTTCCAAGAAGCAATATAAAATAACTTTTTCATCCCTGTGTTACCACAGCTGGGCTGCTTCCAGTCCCTGAGCTAGTTTATACTTTTGTGTAAACATATTCTGTCTAAAGAAGAATTGTTAATTACTTCTTAATGAATTTGTTAAAAGTTAACAAAGGAAACCCACTGTACAAAAAATCAAAAGGACTGAGTGCACTCCTTTTCTAACTCATATTTTCCACTTTTATACTACCTCAACTCGTCTTTTCTTTCCACACTTTTCCTCTTTCTTTTCTTAATTTTCCTATTTCACACCAGCTTATTTGAATTGGCACTTTCATCCACACATAAGTTCCTTATGAGAAAGTTCATTATGATCAGAGGACCTACAGCTGTGTTGTGGGAGGTGAAATGGATCACTTCCTCAGGCGTGTGAAGCTCTGGAAGGCAACATAGTTGGGAATGAAAATACTGAAGCAGATATAAGTTGAAATGGCTGAACAATTTAAATTTCCTCACTAAACATGTACACATGCACCCCCATCCCAAATCCTTGGATACTATTCCAAAAAGCCTTGTCCTAGAGGGAATTAAAAAATACATCATAGCATTCATTAAAATTACACCACAAAAGAACTACTATTTACTCTACTGTAGTTTCAAGGACTCATCAAAGGGGGGAGGTAGCCTATTGCCTCATTTTGTTATTGATAGGGGAGTTCCAAAGGGTTGTGAAATACCCATGTTTTCAGGTTAATCACCTAAAAAGTAACAACTTCTCTGCACCGGAGAAAGTGGTATATTTAAGCTCTTCCTCAAACAGTGCTGGCTGGAAAGGAAACTGAAGTTATGCTATTCCATGCATTATCAGAGAGCTGCAAATCAAGTGTCACAATACAATTCGCAATGCCAGCTTTTAAATTGTATTTCCTTAGAATCCATATTACAAATATAGGGAATGTATAGCAGTTAATGAAGACATAATTTCTCCCACCAGGTTTTGAATTTGGTTACTATACTGCATTTTACTATATTGACAATTACTGTTTATGTAAGAGTGTATTTTTGTCCTTTGGAAAACAGCTGACAAAATTCCCAGCGAAGTCAAAATAATTTTATTAATCAGAAAATTGAACCAGGTGCTTTTATAATGCTTAAAGAAGTAAAAAGTCCAAACATCACCACCTACTTATGGCAAAAAGGCAACATGAAATCTTAAGAGCTCCAACTCCCTTCAAAGTGTGATACTGAATCTGCAAACCAGGCGTAACACTAGCTTGTGGACAAAATCATACACCAATTTTTTACATAGAAGCATAGAACATAGTTTGGGCTGGAAGGGAGAAAGATCATTTAGTCCAAACTCCTGTCATGGCAGGAGTTTCATTTAGTTCAAACTCCTGTCATGGACAGCACCATCCTTCACTAGATCAAGTTGCTCAAAGCCCTGTCCAACTTGATTTTGAATACTTCCAATAATGGGGTATCCACAAATTCTCCTGACAACTTCTTGTCTCAGAACCATTGCTGTAAAACATTTCTTCCTTATGCTCAATCTGAATCTACCCTCTTTCGGTTTAAAGTTGTTGCCTCTTGTCCTATTCTGAATTTATGCCCACTGGCCACCAGAACAGGGTCTGACCTTGGGATCCCATGAAATAAAGTCCAAGGAAAAGCTTCTATTTCCTCTTTTATAAGTTCTCAGGTTACAGCCCAAGCTGGGTGCTACTAATGCTAAAAGCGACTATTCACAGAAAAGAATACAGTTAATCAAACTTTTTCTATAACAGTCCTGTCACTACAGGCTGTGGTAAAAAATCTTCCCCTGTATTTCTTATAAGCCCCCTTCATATATTGAAAGGCTGCAATAAGGTCTTCCTGGAGTTTTCTCTTCTCCAGCCTGAACAACCTCAAATCTTTCAGCCTTTCTTTACAGAAGTGCTCCAGCCCTCTAATAATTTTTGTGGCCCTCCTCTAGACAGACTCTAACAAATCCATATCTTTCTTGTACTGGGACCCCAGAGCTGGACACTGTACTCCAAGTGGGGTCTCATGAGAGCCATAGCAGAGGAGGAAAATCACTTCTGTTGACCTGCTGTCAGTGTTCCTTTTTATGCAGCTCAGGATACAATTTACTTTCTCGGTGGCAAGCACACATTGCTGGCTCATACCCAATTTTGCATTCCCAAGTGCTTCTCTGCAGGGCTCTTCTCAATCAGTCCATCCCCCAGCTTGTACTGATATTGGAGGTTTCCCTGGCCCAGCTGCAGGATCTTGCATTTGGCCTCGTTGAACTTCATGAGGTTCACACGGGCTCGCTCATCTGTACTCATTTCTTCCTCTGGAACCATGTGAATGATGAGAAGCGGCATCAGAGCACCACCTCAAGAAACACTACAGAGGCAACATGCTCAATTTGGAAATTCTTGCCACTAATATCAACAGGCAAGATATCAAATACTAGCACTTGCTAATCATACTCTTTTGCATCTGTGTACTATCCAGTTTGAGACTATTTTCTTACTTCTAGCTCATTTCATGCTAGCTTCTGTACGACACCCTCAGTTGATAACATATTGCATTAAACTTAGTGAAAACTACTGTGTCTGGCATCCAGCCCTTTTGGCAACTCCTGGAAATATTTAAGCAGATTTATTAATTGTTTCTGAATTTTTGTCCTTCAGTTTACTGAAATAAAATTATTTAGGTTTATGAATTTGACAAACTTAAGTGAATGTTTGGAGCTGACTTAACACAATAAATTTATCTAGTCAATTCCAAAAGATAAATAAATAATAAGTAACTATTTTCCAAAACTGTGAGTGAAGCGGATCTTTAGCAAAGTTCTCAGTATGTCATGCCTTGGTCCAAAAAATACTTAGATGTTTCATTTTAAATTTAATCACATTGGTAAACTACTGCAATATTTTAAATTTTGAAGCTAATAGGGCAAGTAGTATATTTTACATAGTGTGCAGGGTAGGTGCCTATTCAAGTTGAAGCAGAATCTCCGAATCACTCCTTTCTCCAAATTGTTCATCCAATAAAGGATGTTCCTAGGAGAGAAATGGGACATGGGCTTTTATGACTTTTGAAGTATTTTTGGTCCAAACCCCTTTTATACACGGGTTATTCAATAAAGGTGGGGTTTGATTCTACGTTTTATATTGCAGTACTGCATATAATTGTGTGTTCAATAACTTGTCATAATATAAAATTATCTAAACTAATAAATGATTCATAGGCCTAAAAATGTTATGAAGTTTAGCAGAGAGAACAAGCTTTATTTGCATTTAAAGTTAGAACAATTTTGATGGCATTTTATGTTTCTCAACAAGCAGAGATTAATTGCTCTATTCTTTGTCAAATAATAGCATTCTTAGTTAATAAAAAGATAGCTGCTGTTTCAGCTTAAAACTCAACAGAAACACAAAACTTCATGGAGCCCCTTAGAATAACTTGCCAGAGTGGTTGCAAGAGTGAAATGTACTAACTCAGAAACTCCCAACCACATAATAGTCTAGATGTAAAGGTCTACATAAACAGAGAGGACCCTGGAAACATCCCCCAAAGCCTTCTGTCCACCCTATTCTGCAATCATGACTGACTGTGTCATGTTTATTGTTAGGCCATCTGGACAACAGGTGCAGTACTTAATGGCCAGAGTGTATTTGATTATTGACTAGTGAATATTTCTGCATGACACAATAGGCTGCAGGCTGACCCTTGGTAACAAACAGACTTCCTACTCATTTCTACATTCAAAATCTAAATACAAAAGAAAACAGTTCTAAGATTTTAACCTATCTGGAAGTTTGGTACAGAGCTTCCACATACAACATGGGTTCGTATACAAGCTTGTATACAAGCTTGGCAGGCTTGTACAGAGTATATTAAAGTAAAAAAGGTGTATGAATTTCAAGCTTGGGGGCCTCTAATTACCTCATGCTTAAAGTTTAACTACAAAACCTAGATAAGTTGCTGCACTAAAACCACAGAAAATCCTCCAGCCAATTTGTGCCAATGCATCTAAAAATCAGTGAGGCTGATCCCAGGGAGACTTTTCCACTTAGTCCTCAGAGAATTCATTTTGGACTCGTTTCTAATGAGTATATAAAGGATTACTTGGATGTTTTGGTAAAGCTACCCAATAAGTTAGTCAATCTGAAATTTTATTAGCCGCAAAGCATTACAGTGGTCATATAGCTAAAGAACACTAAGGGAATTGAAGGCGTATTAGTCATTTATTTAGGCAGATACCAGAGATCAGTACTCAGTACAGGCTGTTAGTTGTAACATTAAGCTAATTGGCTAATAGTTGCAGCAGTTCTTATAAGGTTTTTGTACTGAGAGGTGTGACCCTGTCTTGAACCAATTTATGTAAACCCAGAGGGAGTCCTGAATTTATTCCAGTTTCATGAATGCATGGTCTGGATTAAGGAACCAAAAGCAACAAGAGTATGGATATGAACCTGTGTCAAAACAAACACCTTAAAATTTACATGCTGTCAGCTTGAAAACTTTGTTTGACAAATTACTTGAGATAATAAATGTTTAAAGTAGATGCAACAATTTGGTATTAAAAATGTTCATATTTCATCCAGTGCATATTGTGGGGCTGTGGGTTTTTTCTTCTCAACTATACCTTTGGCTATTTATCTAGTTGCAAACTTCCATAGATGTGAAATATTTTAAGTCGTCCTTTGGAAAAGGCCTGAGGTAATTTCAAACTTAACAGACCCTGTCCCACCAGAGCTCATTACAGTGAATATTATAACAAAGTACTCTCTACTTAATTTTCAGAGCTTAGCCAAGCGTACTAGAAATGCAGCTGCATTAAGTGCAATTAATGGTATAATAAAAGCAGTGGAGGGCTGTTTAAGACTTAAGAACCAGCAGTAAACAGGGGCTCCATGTTCTCTAACAGTCAGTGATGTGTCAAAGTGCCAGAAGTGCGAGATTTCCTCTGATGGGGAAGGAAAAAAAATGAAGCAGCAGGTCCTGCTGGGAAAAGAAAAATAAATAAAAATTTGTCCTTCAGCAAACCCACAAAGATAGAGTGGAAAAGTATACCAAAATATTCCCTCCAGTTATGCCACTAGCATCCCTCTCTCTCTTTGAGCAGGAGTCCAAACCAATAAACTCATATTCCCACCAGCGAAGAAAATAGGCAAATTCAATTCCATAAAAAGTGAGCCTAATAGTAAGTGACTCACATAATACACAGAATGATCTGGTTTCATAACTAACAAAGTTTATTGTCAAATGACAGAAAGGAAAAAGAAATATCACTTTTGTGACAGGAAATAATAGCAGCTTCTTATTTAAAATGAACAACCCACAACGCAACTGTTAAACATGGAATTATCTTGATAACTAAACCATCACTCCTGGGAATTAAATGAATTCTTGTATGAAACTATGAAAGAAAAAATATGTTAAAGACAGAAAACAACCCATCTTTCCTGACTAATTTCTGAAAGAACACAACTGACCTCTCATGAAGAAATTAGTGACTAAATTCTTCTGTAAGTGACTAGTCTCTTTCTTGTTTCTAATCTTGAATCTTATTTTCATGTATTTGTTTCAACTATTTAGTTTGGCAGAAAAAGACCTCCGTACTCATGAGCAGTTAATTCATATGAGTGGTCCTTCTGATTCACAAAAATTAAGTGGCTTACAACCTGGTTTTATGGCAAAGTTTGAAATCACAAAAGGGCTTGATTATCCATGGCCTGCAGATACCATAGCCATTTACCTCACATACAGTGAATATAAAAAAACTACATGAGTGCTGAAGGTAGGGAAAAAAAAAATAAATCTGATTTTGCACTCTGCACAAGAATAACAGATTTCTAAATTGTGAAATATAAATAATTTCTAAGTTTCAGTGCATAAACAGTGTCAAATAGAAAAGCTACAAGAAAAGATGTAGAATTTCAATGTATTTTCATCTAATAATGGATAAATGAAGTAGACCAAGTTTTGTTTTATGCTTCCATTTTCCAGTTTAAAAAAATACATACTACACGTATTCTGCCTATTTTTAAAATTGATTTCAGGTGTTAAAGGACATGGATAACAAAAACCAAAAGTATCAAAATCCCTGTTATTTGTGGACTACACTGCATGCAATATTCAAGTTAATTCTGGTTGAAAGTCCCATATATGGACTTAGAAATAGTCAACAGTAGGTAGAAAGATGAATAAAAATGACTTTGAGTAGATCTCATTACTGACTCAAAATATAGAAAATATTAAACACACACATTTTTCCTACTCACAAAGCATACCAATACATCTATTTCTGTTACCCAGTTCTACATTCTGAGTTATGGAAACATTTTCAAGATGTCATTGATTGTTTTCTCTTGCCCATTTCCTCTCTTTGCTGAACCCCACACATAGGGACTATGCCTCTGCCAAGACTGTTTTGTTGCTGACTTCAGATCTATTTATTTACAGCATTCTGATGAATCTATCCTTTTTCACAGCAATATAATTCTATAGCCATCACTTCAATATCACGAGAAAGTAACATTATTTATATAGGCTTAAGCAGACCACAGAGAAAAGATCATCATGTTATTTCAGTAGATTATTTAATTGGCATTCATTTCTCCTATTACTTCTTCAGACCACACAATGGATAATGCATCATGTTAGATTGTATTAGCATATTCCATGATGCAATTCTGAAAAACGTTAACTATTACTCAGTAAAGCACTACAATTACTGCTGAAATAACCACAGTGGTATGGACAGTGCTGACATAATAATAGTAAAATCTAAGAACTGTAAGTGTTAGTGGTACAAATTTCAGTAAAGACTAATTACTAAAACTGAAACAATGGCCCTAGAAAATTAAATGTATCTAAGAGAAGGAATTACTACCTCTGTCATTAAACCAAGAAATAATGGTTTAGCTTCACTTAAAGATAGATAAAAGGATCACATCTTGCTGTTGCCAGGAAAGTCATAACAACCAAGTGATTCTCTAGCAAGTGATTGTGTATTGGCAAACTATTGGAAAAATATCCAAAAATCTAAAGAAAGAAATCTCTGAATAATCTCATTCCACTTTGGAGATACCATGGTGCATTAAGGAAACCAAAAGAAATCTCAAGGTGGAAGGTATAGAGTTTGAAGAATAGTAGAGGTAGTGACAAAACTACAACCTTGAAAGCTAGTAGAAAGGCCAAATAACCCATTTTAATAATAACCTAATATTTTGGGAAACCTGAACAGCTAAATGCTGCAGAACACTTGCAGGAAGAACAGTATGACTCATTTACCACAGAAAACTAAATAAGTATTTAGAAACATAAAATGTAACAAATAAGACTGCAAGTTTTCTGAGAAAGAAGGGAAAGAGAAACAGATATACTAAGTAAGATGATGGGGAGGATTCCTATGCCTTGAAATGGAATCACTTAAATATAACATTCATAAGCTGAAAGAAACTAGCTGTTGAAAGGAACTAGGGATTGGTGACACATGGCAGAATCTTTTTCCACCAAGTGGGAATTTGAGTCCAGCTCATTTTTCTACTTGAGAGCTATGAAACAAGTCATAGATCACCACAGGTGGTGGTCTCAGACCAGTTCTCAGAGGATAAGCATTTCATTGTCCACATATACCTGCATGCTCTTCAGTTCCTCCTGCAATGAGGCAAGAAAAATTAACCAGTGTTAGAAGTCAAACTTTCGAACCTACTGATACCTCATTGTCAGGTTTGAACATATCTATGAAACAATGAAGAAAAGAGCATGTTAGAACTGGCTATGTTGACTCTGCACATTTTTTTCCCTTTGAAAATGACAGCTAGCCATGAGAAACAGTTGACCTAACACCCTTTTGTAAGAAGTAAAAGAAAACAACCTGGGATAAAAAAAATATTTTCACACTGGCTGAATTAAAAGCTGTCAAGGGGCTAAGGTGCAAATTGAAATATCTATGTCGGTAGGTGTGGACCTACCAGAAGTAGAATGTGGTCTCTCTACCTTTGTTGTGCTGCCTTTATATCCACCCCATTAGGACTGTTATACAAAATGTGTGCATTCCTGACCATGGCTGCAGAGGTTCCTGCCTGTTCAAAAAACAGCTAGATCCAAACCTGGCTGATATGCTGAATGATTTCTGTAAATTTCCTCATAAACTGACAACCCATCCCCCTCCATAAAAACACCCCACCCTAACCCCCAAACAAATATGGATGCCAAATCACCTTAAAAATATATTCAGGGAAGATATGGACTTGATAACTGTGTGGGACAGCTCACTAGCTGCAGAGATCTTACTTATCCAACTGCAACACAAAATAAATGTGCAGATATTGGCACAAAAACAAAAATTTCAGGACTGGAACTAAAAATAAAAATCCAGGCAGAAGAATAAAAAACAGAATGAATGAAAATATGTTCCAAGCTTAACATGGATAATATCGCAATATTCTTAATACAATGATGATCACTACACTGAGCACTGGGAACCAGGTCAGGGCAAAGAATAAAAGAAAATTGTATTAATCACAATCACCAAAGGCAGGCCATAAAAGCCATATCACACACACTGAAAAATAATTCATTAAACTCTATCCCAGCTGGAAGTAGAGAAAAACAAACAGAATAAAAAGACACTAAGCAGCAGGGAGAAATAAACTTTATGGAACTGTCAAAGCATGAACAATAGGGGGAAAAAAAAGAGACAAACAATAAACGTGTCTGGTTTATTGGTAAAATAGCCATGTGAGGACAGACACAAGAATTAAATTTAAAGCAAAACCCGAGATACTGAGATAATGCCAAACTTGAAGCATCAAAATTATCCTACTGCAGTTCAGGACATTCAGTATTTGTAAATTGTGGTTTGGCAATATCTCACAATGAGAGCAACATCACTAAATGCTAATCCTTCATGGAGCATCGGGCACATCTCTTCAGAGTTATGTACCACAAGATGAACTGAAAGCCAAAATGTCCACATTTCAGGATTAATTGTTAAAGCAAAAGTATACATAGCCCCTATATGGGAAAGAAAGAACACTTTTGCTGCTAGTTTGTCTCCAGGTTTGATTTAGTGTTGAAAAGTAGTACTTTGCATAAACATTTCCAAGAGCCCTTTTGTAATGTTACATACCTCTTTTTTTTCTTTTTGAGGAACAGATGGGAAAAGGGAACACTATGGTAATGCATTCCATTGTATAACAGCATTAAAAATGAGGAGGAATACCACATAATGTATTCTGTTCAAAGAAATTAATACTATCCGTTTTGAGTCTTTGCTACCTAAGTACCTGCCCTCCAGTTTTGGCTTCTTCAGTTTTGCTGTACCCCAAAAGCTTGACTTACAATTGTGCCCAAAAGCGACTGCTTATACAGGCTCCTTCTGGAACTGTGTTTCCTCAGAACAGACGAAAATGTGGCCCAAAGTGGGCACCCAAAGCCACTGGCAACTTTGGAAAATCTCAGCCCAGGCATCTACATGGTTCTGCTGCAACTGAAGGTCTTTATAAGCAGAGATGCCAGTATGTGCATATGTATAAGCAATGTACAAATGGTGGTGCATTGTAAATGCAAATGATGTAAATCTTTCTATTTGATCCTCGGTTAATTAAAATTGGTTTTGTGTTTTACATACACTGAATACAACAGAAGGAGGATAGATTTTTCACATGAGCCAGAGGGATTGTAAGTGCCCAGCTCCCAGTAAATGCAGAGGAAGCTGAGGTCCCAGATTGCTTCAGATTCTTTAATGTCACCATTAGAAAGTATTAAATCAATTATGTCTGAATATAATTCATCCACTAGTCATTGACATATGACAAAACAGACCTTAAACTATGAGTTATTGACTTTACTGAATGAAAGCATGTTTTTTCAATTAAAAAAATGCTGTATATCCCGGATACAGTTTTATGAAAGCTCAGTAAGGATCCATGGTAAATGTTCTCACAGAAGACATTAAGCATTTGCAAATGCCAAATTCTTGGATAGTAATTCTTTCTCTCCCTCTTTTCCCCCTTTGACACCCTGACTCCCTCTTCCATGCTATGGGCTAACGACCTGCAAATTGTATCTTTATAAAGCAAAAGTGTTTTTCAGGTAGAGGAATGAATAAAATTGTGTTTGATGCATCAAAATTTTTCCTCCACCCTCCCTTTTATAACTGAAAAAGACTCAAACTAATTTAAACCAAATCTGATTTAAAACTCCTGCTGAGTTGAGACTTTTAAATACCAAGTTTCAGCCTGGAGTGAATTTTTATGGCTATGTTATAAACACCTGAAAAACAGCAGGTGCCATAGTAATATACAGTTCATGTTTTTATATGATTTCCTTATTTTCAAAAGTAGAGCCTAGTCAAAGTGAAGGTTTTCTTCTAATTTTAACTTGTTATGGATATTACAGTTCCAACGAAATGCTTACAAGCCAGAAGTAGTTTGGAATGAACACATATGTATATATTTTATAGTTTATAAAATTATCCAATGGATACATTTACAACTTGGCTAAGATAAGAAAGCACTTCTGTTAGAAATCCTATGAACGGCAATCAGAAAATGAAACTCCTGCCAAGGAAAGCTGGTTAAACATCTCTCAATGGTGTGTAATGCTTTAATGCACTCTGTTAGAACACTCAGTTCCATAATAATCATGTCAAGATTCACTCAAGTTGTTTTAAAACAACAATGCAAGTATTGTTTAAAAAATTGACAAAAATAATTGTATTGTTAGCTAGCCATGTGTGTTCCTAATCCTTCAGGCTTGAGAGTTTAACTATTTGGAAGTACTTAAGAAAATTAATCTGAATCAACTAAATGTGCAAATGCAAAGTGGATTTGTCAAACTGCATTAAACTCTGCCGTCTGGACAATCTCATTCAGAATTAAAACAGTTTTGATGCCTTTAGACCTAATATACTTGATATATATTTTTAAAATAAAAATTAATAAATAAAAAATAATAACCTTGAACAAGAGTTCTGATATATGAATCAGTGCCTTTAAAGTAAGTACTTCACTTGCTGTTTGGCAGCCTACATGTACACACTTACTTCAAAATATTGCAAATTTCTCTTTAAATGAAAGATAGTCCTAACTATGTGACATTTATCAGGAGTAAAAGTGTACACTTGGACTGTTCCTGTGAAGCTTATGATGCTATACAAGTTTGCAACAATTTTTATTTCAAAGTAATTTCTGTGCACCTATCCATACCCTGGTGTAGCTTTACTACCACACTGTACACTTAATTTTGATATATTTTCCTGACTGAATTGAGAAAATCTATGACTGGTTTTTGAACAACTAAAATACTGCATTTATATTAAAAAACACAGTTATACTAAGGCCTGGTTTTTAAAATGTTTGTACAGAATTTTCAGCTCACAAGTTTTCAGTTACAGATACAGAGACAGTTCACATGCAAATGATAATTTGCGTGGAAACTTGCATGTTCAAATGAACTAACCCTTCATTCAATTTTTAGAGTCTAATCGTGCAAATAGTCTAGGAAATCTCATAAGTACAAGTTCTTCTTGAAATGGAGCAGGCTTTAGACATAAGTGCCTAAAAATTTACAACTTAAACGTTTCAGTGGGTTCCAGATTAGTAAATTAGTAAATTTTCTATATATTTTAAAGGGATTCAGGAATAGATTCAAAAACATATGCAGGGCACCTAAACCCAAGATTTTTGATCCCTGAGAGCTTCATTCAGCTGCTATTGTAATGCACTTGAAGTATCTGCCAAGTACCTGAAGTACCCACATACCTCAAGTTTTGCTTTTCCACGTTTCCACATCATTGGTGCAGTTCAATGCCCATTTCACACAAAGCCTGTGGCTTTTGGCTGAAGTGGGGGCACTCAGGAAGAATGCTCAGGTTGTGCCTTTTGGACTAGGCATTGGACATATATGGCAGCAGGCTGCCTTTTTATGAAAATCAAATTATATATAAAACACCCACTCCCCCCAAAAAAACCAAAAACAACAAAACCAACCCCAAACCCAAACCAAACACCATCAAAATGATTACTTGACAACCTATAAAAACAGTCCTCAAGGGACAGACTGGAATCATAGCTTCTTCCAGCTGATTATCGAATTTACCAGAGGGCAATGTCCAGAACAGAAATATCCCCTTAAATCTGAGGACAATCTGTAGGCTGGGGAAATGGGGAGGGCTTATTCCTCCAGTATGGGAAATACTGCTTTCAGTCTTCCCAATGAGAGTATGGAAGCCATCTCAGGCCTCCCAGTAAATGCAATAACCAGTATCTAAAGAAGCCTGGGGAAAGACTGCTCATTCTTCTCCAAGGTTGTTTTCAAAGGGTTGTGAAAAACTTTTCCCAGTCTCCACTTAGGAAAGTGTTTTCTGTCAGGAGAAGGCTTTACAGGAGAGGTTGCCTGGCCATACTACATGACTGCTGTCCTCAAAGCCTCCTTCAGGTCTAGCACCACACAACACACCAGCATTCATGAACACCATTTTGAGAGCTCAGGGCCATAGTCGGGGAGGCCTAGGCTAAAATGGCTGTCAAGGTTATTGCCTTCACCTGTACAACTAAGACATTTATTCAGCAGCACCTGCATTCCCACATTTCACAGACTGGTATTTTAAAGTAAATGGGCAAAACTTTAGTCTGGAAGTGTCCAGCTAGAAACCACAGCTTTATGCAGGATATGCTAGCTGTCTGCACAACAGGAGAAGAATAGATTGATGAAACCTAGGCCTTTGCATGGATGTTAGCATCCATAATGTAACGTGACCCATGGAAACACATTTGACACTCTCATCTTCCCATCTACACCCACTACCCTGGAAAAAACTCTATCACGAGTGTAAGGATTATTGCCATTTTTCAGGCAAATTCAGCTGGGTTGCATAACGAAAACGTTATTACAGAAAGAATGGTAGCCAAATAAAGTGGATAGGTTAATAAAGTCCTTTGTATTACCCTTCTCTCTCCAAATTTGTCTTTGATTTGCCAAGGGAAGGCTAGAGAATGATTGCCACTTGGGATGTTGAGAAAAAGTAGCCCATGGCTTAATACAGAGCCTGAAGATTAGGGTGTAAGTATGTAGAATAGGAAAATCTGTTACCTAAACATTATCACATGTTCATTTTCTTTTAAAATATGCAATTTCTTTTCTACTAATTCCTGCAAGATATTAATTTCCTTCAAGTAAATGCATAAGTTACAAGATGCAGACATTGATTTTAGGCACTAATATTAAGGGAAGAATAATCACAAAATACTAAATCTTTTATCAATGAGATGGCTGTTTCAAGGGACACAAAGATACTGCAGGGTGTAATAAAACCATTAGTACACACAATAATATGTTTTTTGATGAATGGTATATTTCAAGTATTCCTCCAGAGTTACAATTTGTCAGTTCAAAACCATCATTAGGCTGAATCATTCACTTCTTATAAAGCTTAAGTGCTCCTCTTCAGTCCTTAAACATATGTTTACCTTTACATATTCACTTGAGCTTACTTCACTTGAGAAGAGTTAGCTATACGGTACTGTACAATACCTAAACACAAGCAAAATGTTATGCTAAACAGGAGTGGATTAAGCAGTTAACAGTCTGCTGAATTCAGGACACCATTAGCATCTGCAGCTATGGCAGTGGGGTCTGGTGGTACGGTAAATCCAACTTTAGCAGTCCTACCAACCCGCTGCGGCCACATGACAGAAGTCCCTACATAGGAACAGAGTCACCTCTGTTGACAAACATTTTGAAGACTTAACTTTAAACCTTCAGATTTTATTCAGGAATGTCCTGTCTTCCTCCAGCCATCATGAAGTTCGTATAAAAGGATAAAGCTAACATAAACCCTCTGAACAGCCTTTGACTAATCCAACAAAAATGTGAGTGTGCATCCATGTCTAAATTAATTCAGATCTCTGGTGCTCTGTTTATATTAATAAGTAAGTATCTGTATTTGTAGAACCACAGCTTAAACCTATTTTCCCTGAGAAGTAGCTAGTTCCTTATGCTGATGACAAACATTAGTCCCATACCCTTAAATCTTAATTTTGTTCTAAAAAAGTTCAGTTTAATTCTCCATTTCTCTCTCACTTACAGAAGCAGAAACATTTATTTATGTGCAAAATTAAAGGACAGTGCACTAGCCTGGTGGTAAGTGCTCCTTCTGTTTGTTCAACATGCCAACAGCCTAGAGGGAAGCTTCCGATAATTTTTTTTACCTCCCTGTGACTCAGTTTCCACATCTTTAACACAGTGAATTTTCCTGCCTTACTTTGCAGGGCTTTTATAGATGTCTATAGACCATAAAGCTCATGATTTGACCCGAGTTAATATTTTATCTGTGGCTAGTAAGTAAAAAATAATGGTAAGTTTTCAACCAAATTATGTATCTCCAAGAGCTAAAGGATAGCTCTTGATAATAAAAGACCAAGAATTGTTTTATAATGTTTCTACTTTACATTAGAACAGGAGTCATGTTTTTTTAAAACTCAATTATATTTGGATTGTGTTCCTAATAAATATTTTTTGTACCAAGAATTGCCTGACCTATCATGCTGAATACTCTTGCAATCATAAAAAGGATGCAATTCAAAAAGACACAATTAGAACTACAAAACATCCATATCTATTGTAAGTCAACTTAAAAAAACACCAAGTAAACAAAAAAACTAACCAAACCCCAAAAAACAACAAAAAAACTCAACCTCCCCCCAAAAAAGACCCCACAGACCACCCTTAAATGTGCTTCTACATGTTAAAAAGCACATATTGATATCTTATTACACATGTTCTATATCCCTATTAGTAAAAATCATTCAATCTTACTTTTCCATAAGCCTATAGAGAGAGCTCACAATGGCTCAGCTGAGACAGTTTATCATAGAATAAGTTTGAATTGGAAAGCAGGCTTTGCAAATTCTGCTGATACTAACCCCTAAATTCTGAGAACTTACCCGTGCAATGATAAAGCACACAAAAAACACAAAACACAAAATGAAGGACAGCTTACTATTAAATTATGACCTATTTTCTTCTCTTTCTTCTCTAATGATTTCCACAGTTGCTGCAAAGCAGATTGTACTATTACACAGAACACTATCCTGCATTCTTGCAGTGGTTTTAATCCAGGAATTTTATTGATTACTGAAAACCTAACTGTGGATAATTAGTATATTTCACACATGAATAAACTAAGGTACAGAGAGATACCTAAGACTAATTCTGAAAGATCACAAGTCCCTGAAATTTCCCATGTCTAGGGTTAGAAAAAGTCTTGCTGAAAGACAGCAAGAGTGCCAAGATCAGCTCTTCCATCCCTGGCTCTTATGCTTTGTCAACCTTCCCAGTCTATGCTACTCAGTGTCTAGTGATATCCAACAAAAATCCCAAAACAGCTAAAGACAGCCATTTGAGTCCAAGACCCCTCCTGAGCCTTTATAAAATAATCATGTTATACTGATTTTATTCAAAGGAAAAAAAATACAAAACAACCAAAGCTCAGCTCTTGCAATCTGTACTACACCAAGCATTGGCAAAGTAGTAAAGATATGAATGACACGTTTAACAGTGGAGGACAAATGAAAAAGTAAACAGGTTTGTTTCTTAATTAATATTGACTGCTCTAAATACATATGGATGAGTTAAACTGAAACATGCTTGCTTCACATGAGAATTGTATTAACAACATATCAAGTATTTGAGATGACATTAAACAATATGAGCATTAAGACATAAAGTAGGAAAACTTACTTAATGGTATTACACAGGTACCAAGTAGCAGAGTAATTTAAAATGGAGCTTCTAACTTTGAGAGGTCCATATCTGGCCTGCCTATGCACTCGGTTAATGAAAGTAAAAAATTAAAATCAGACAGTTACTAAGTAATTCTTTTTCAGTAGAAAAGTGTAACCTATCCAAGAAGAGACAGGGACTAACAAGTGATTTAGGTCACTAAGCTGCTTAAAAGTCCTTCATCTGTTGCTTTTCTGTCTGATTTATTCTCAGTTGCTTCAATGAAAATGGTCTAAAAGTTATGCCAGTTTTAATAAATCTATATTAATTAGAACTGACACAGCATTAAGGTTTTATAACACATTTACAGCACTATATGCTTCTGGAACCCTGACAATTTTCTCTTTTCTTTCATGCAATGAGAGTTCTCCAAAATTATTCGAAGTGAGGCAACCAAATTCACAGCAACATGGCAGCCAAGAAAGTGTCCCAAAGTGCAATGCAGCAGGCCGCATGGAAGGAAAATGGGGAAATAAAATGTAAATAGCACGTTCAATGGTAAAAAATATCCACTTCTGATCATTTTTGTATTTCCTTTCTATAGGCCACAGTCAATCCTTAGTTTTTGTCAGCAAAAAGAAAATGTTCAGATTTTCACTCTTGCCAACCAACTTCTGACAGCGACTGTGGTGCAAATGCTATAAAAACAATTCTGTTCCTGAGTCAGTTATTTAAGTCTCAATAACGTTGCTATGTGATATTATATATGCCATATTCTTATCTCTGAGATAGAGGCATCATTGGAGGCAGTTCCCCGTTTTGAATCGGTACATACATTATTTAGTTTACCCAGTATTTAAGCAGATTAGGTTCATGGAACAGCTACTTTCTTTAACATACTGCTGCCTCTTCCCTAGCTCATTTTGCAGGTATCACCAATTGAGCATAACTTCTTGTAACTTAGTTTCTACTGATGCATGAGACGCAATGAATTTTCTTGACTTTTGATTATTCCTAAAACTGTTCTGCCTTTACTGTTTTTATGTCTAAATAATACTACATTTATTTTCACATAATTAAGTGTGTTTATGTAGCTACAATAGTCTAAGGATGAAAGGAAATCAGTTTGTAGGAAGATGACACTGAACCTGAAACTTGCCAACTTTTTCTCTCCTGACTTTATCAGCTGTTGTAAACATAAAGCAACACTGAGATTATTACAATGGCCTTTTCCAGCTATCTAAGGCAAAGTGTAAAATGTTTCAGTGACTCTTCTACTTGTTTTACACTTTGCCCACTTGTGTTATCGTCAGATTTAAACTCGAATTAATGCGGATTGCCTGAGGGCTTGTACACTATGCATTTTGCATGCATTCCTAAATCCCCTGTGAACTTCGTAAGTTTATGCCAGAGCTACAATGACAATTACTTCTTTGAAAGCAAAAAATTTCTCCTCAATATTTCTTCTTCTCCTTTCTTGTTTTTGGAGTGTTTGGGACATCTAAGTGGCAAGAAAGATGAATGCAAAGAGGCAAGCTATGCAGTGTGGCCTCTTGCCCCTGAGGAAAGACTTCCTTCAGAAATCATAGAACACATGCTGTTATAGATGGTGCCCAGCTCAACATATTATCTTGCTGTCTAAGCCCTAATGGAACAGTTTGACCAACTAGCAAGCAGGCACAATGCCATCCAAGCATATGGGCATGAGTACAGGCAGCCAAGTGACCATGTAGGAGAATCAGATATGTTTGCTGAGGGCAGGAGTCCCAGTCTGAAACATCCAAACACCTGTCTATTCTGAGGTTTACATGCCTGTGGTTAAAGGGATGTGACATAGCTAATCCAGATTTTGGCTAGATTAATTTTAAAATACAAAAATTAGTTTTCTTGGCACAAAGGGCATTTTAGGCCCTAGCTGTATAGCAGTATATCCAAAATAATATTTCAGGTGAATTCCCACTGGACATTAAAATTACTCTCCCACTGGACATTAATTCCCACATGGAATTAAACTGTGTTGTGAAATATCCAATCTTCTTCCACTGCTTTACTTGTGTACAGTGTTAAACGAATACAGGATAGCCTTTTGAGAGACTTAAATAGTTTGGTTTACATCTTCAAATGTTACACACAGAAAAGTATTTTAATACTGCAATTTCATATTACTAAGGGAATTAATTTCTTCATCAGGGCTACAGTAATACAAAACTCACACTTACAGTACTATCTCCCATGAGACTCTAAGCATTAACTTTATAAACTGGAAAAGCAACTCATTCTACAAATTAGACCAAAAAAAAATAAATCATTCCAGTTTACAAACTAACAATCAATAAAACGATTTAACATAAATGCTACTGAAATGTACACTGTTACTGAACTGACCTTATGAAATTCTGTATATTGGACATTTCTTCATGTTTCAACGCTGCTGTGCAATACGTGATTACAGATGTACAAAGAGATTACTTTTATTGTTTATACCAAAGAGCAACATCTTCAAAAGTACAAAAAAAGTACCTTCTCTTTACTGGGATCAGTAGGTTATAGGGACCTAAATACAATTTTTGAAGATTCGGAAGGGAAGCTGAAGCCTCACTGAAAGCGAAAGTAAAAAGGGTCATATACTGTAAAGAGATTCTTTTAGATATTTCACCCTAAACCTCAGACAAGTCTTGTGCCAATGGGGAAAGAATATACAGTCTTCATTACAGAAAAAAGTGAGTTTACAAGCAACCTCTTTCAAGACCCTGCATACATGAAATATAAGGAGATACAAACAGTGTATCTGCTTTCATTTTCCACTAGGAACAGAGCCATAGGAACACAAAACAGTAGATGTAAAGCTGCTCCTTAAAAACTCTTAGCACTTTAAAGCCTGAAAATTATCAGTATGACTTAGAGCAATAAGTCAGGTTAAAAATAAGATCTCAAAGTGATTATTATACAGGCTTGAATTTGAATTATCACGCAGTACAAAAAAAAAAACCCAGCACCAAACCCACACACTTCTCAGCACAGAGCCAGCCATCTTTACCACCACATAATTTTGAAGAACTGGTAGTATTTCAGTTTCTTACTGTGGCCTGTTAAATCATTTACATGTAAATGGAATTTTTGTTTTCTCACCATATGCCCTTTAAAAATACATACTCAGCAAACCACTTTTTTCATTCTCTGCAGCAAATACAATTAATTTCACTTCATGAAGTGAGCAAAATCTCTATATCATTTCCTACATGCAAAAATAAAATAACAAAACACAACCAAAGTTAAATTTCCTTCAAACTTTAGCAAAAGTCACAATAAATACTTATTCTGGAAGTGTTTCTCCTAAATCAAAACTTAGCAGCTTATGTTGAAATCACCAGACATGAGATCTGAAGTTTGGAGTAAGAACTAGAATTTCACAAGACTGGACTGGATAGCATCCAACTGTTCTGATACCTTTTTAAGGGGTTAGACAGAGTGGTGCAGAACAGCAAGAAGCCCTGTGCAATTTAGATTGGTAGCATTTATAAAAACTCAACTGCTTCTAATTCTTGGAAAATTTTGATCGTATTTTAGTGTAGGACAAAACTGCAAATTTCAGATTATGTTCAAAATTTGACATCAAAAGGGGTCCAGGTATACAGCTACAGTAAAGATTCATCCCTTCTAAATGTGCCCCCACTGCATTGGTAAATAAAAAATAATCTCAATTTATGTACAAAGCTATATGAATAATTTTATTGCTTCAGTCTCTAATTGCTGCAACCCCTTATCATGCTAAAATAAAAAGCTATTCCAGTTCAGATAAAAAAGAAAATAAAATCTCATTTATCTTTTGGGAGAATCTTAACTCAGGCTATGAACCATTCTGAGTTCTGGTAGTATCTACTTCTGTTGACACTCTTGACTATGCATAGATAACTGAACACAGGGAGTAAGGATTCCTGATATCCTGATATCCTGACAGGTTGACTTCACTCCCAAGCTAAGAAAACAGGACTTATAAAAAATAGTCTTACAAAGATCTTCTCAGCTCTTTCTCAACCATATTGCTTATCACATACACAATTCTGCATGAAAAGTGGGCATAAAATAAGAATCGGTGCTATAAATTCTCTTATAAGCTCCTGCAAATGCACTGTGGAAGATTTCACTAGACACCAAATATCAATAACAGTTATGTGGTAGGACTGGAGAGCACTTAGATTGTTTTAATTGCTCTTTAGTTAGCAAGGCTAGCTGTTTCTCTCATTAATTGATATAAAAATGAAAATAAGTACAGGAGAACAGTGAGTCCCAAAGAGACATATTTAATGTTTTCATTAAAGAATAAAGATAACACTCGTTAGAGTGTTCACGAAATCATGTAGTTAAGCACATGGATTTAAAACTGTTCAGAACTTCTGCAATCCTTTTTGTCTTGCATACACCTTCACCAATTATTCTTACACAATAAATAATGTATATATGGAGTCCTTCATGTTTTACACCATACTTCATAGGGTAAGAGCTAGTCATAAGTCTATGTAGCTCAAACTGAAACTAGCTTCCCCAGGGAGTCTCCAACCTCTTCCAAGAGAGGCATAAACAAGCACAGTGAAAATGGGGTATACAGAGATTTTCTGTCTTTTTATTTTTCAGTTAGGACTGGGTAAATGTGGAACTACCTGTCAGAGTAATAAATTATTCTATATTGAGTATCAGAGTTTTGTTGTTTTGTGTTTTGCTGAGTCTTAAGTGAAAATGAACCAGAAAGAAAATAAATTAGCAAGCTGCTTCTGCTGTTCATGAATTCCTATAATAAGAGGAAAGAGAAAAGGTTCTGAGGTGAGTTTTAAAAAGATATGAACACAAGTTTTGCTTTCCACCAAACTCTGAAAAGCCAGAAGGAAAGGGCAAAGATAAGCTAAGTAATGGAAGAACCAAGGATGCATCTGGAGCACGGGGGGATAGCTGCAACATAGGGTCATGTGTGCTGTTGTTTTTAAGTGGGTAAGGAATTTTAGATTGAAGTTGGGGGACAGAATGCCACTGACGAGGAAGAAAGAAACCAGCTTCTAGAAAAGAACCCAAACACAGCTGCGGTCTTCATACTTTCTAGTGCTTTGATAGTGGACACTTAAGAATTTCTTAAACCCTAGAAGAGAAGCAGAAAATGGAAGCTATTGTGGAACACAGCTAGCAGCTCCTTACGAAACTTTCCTGCAGGTGGAGAAACAATCACATTTTGCATCAGCTTTCAATGTTACGCAAGGTATTTTATTTTTTACCTAGGCAGTTCTTCATAGTATATACTTTGACTACTTTGAGTACACTTCTCTCAAACTCTTACCTGCAGTAAGAGGACTGCACAAAATGCTCAGCTGACAGCTAATGGAAGAAAGGGAATCCAGGAGATAGCCACTCCCCAGATGGGCTCCCTCCAGCATGGGTCAACACAGTCTAATTTGCTGACTTTTCAGTTGTCCTCTACAACATATTTATCTTCTGAGCTTTCCCCTGAGATAACATACAATTTTGATCTTCAGTGTTTCAATGAAAGAAATTCCTTATCAACGCATATATCGCTTTTTCACCCATGTTTTTTTTTAGTATAATTATCCTAAGGATAATAGATATAGTGTAAATTGAAAACCAGTATATACTAAGGAAAGGAAGTTCAGAAGCAGACTTGGACTGGACTCAAAATCCTGTATGACAAATGGGTACATAAGCAGCATAGTTACCCAGTTGTTCTGGGAATATACTTAAAGGTATTACAAAGCTTATACCCTATTTCTAGAACATGGTGTCTGTTATAGTAGGGTTCCTCTTTTTCTCTCTCCTTTATACACATAAAAAAAAAAGGATGGTAGTGATAGACACTTTGTTATTTGTGGTTTAATTTGCCAACAGCAATTTGCTAACTATCAAAATCACAGACAAGTAAATCAGTTTTATCAGTGTACCTGCATTCCCTTCTCTGCTACATGTGCAAATCTGCAACAGAGTTCCACATGCCATGAGGTGCCCTGGAAATTCTTCTAAATATGTAACTCGACAACAACTGATCAAGTGATGTTCGAATACATCTAATTTGTATTGCAAACTTCTTTTTAGTTTGGATCGTAATCTATGTAAAAATGCAATGTTCTAATATAAAAAAGTATAACCTATATAGAGATAGTTATGTTTTTAAAACTCTGAAATAATTAAACATCAGAAGACTTCCGAAGAGATCATTTTCATTGTCACGTACTACAAACACGAAACTACAAATATGAAACAAACACAAAAAAACAAATGAATCACACAAAGAACTTGTCAGAATAGGTAGCAAAGCCTTCCAGTATCATGTCTCAGATCAAACCACAAGATGATCTTTCTTTGCCCCTTCAGAAGGGTACTATAATTAGTCATGTGATAAATAATTTTAAAAAATTACGTATCCAGAATGTCTTCCAACAATTTTGACTGCATGGACGGGTATTTTCATACATATGAAATGAATTCATATATTTTCATATATATGAATATATATATATGAAACTATATATAGTTTCCCCACAAATATTGTGGGACCTGCAGGTATATAGACCCTGGAAAAAAAAATATATCACACCTTACAACCCAGTCACAGTTATCTCCTCCTTCTCTTCCTTCCTTGCATCAAGGTGGAAGGACTTGGTAGAGGAAACAGAGTGAACAGTTAAAGCTTTCCTTGGCATGAGATACAGACCCCTATTTTCTGTCTACATTCCTTATCCACTGTCATGAATTCCTACCCCAACTTTGCCTTCAATTCAACAGAAACTAATTTTTCCCATACACCTTCAACAGTAGAGTGCCCTTACTCCTGTTCCCTGTTATTTCCTTGTTTTCTTCATTCTCTTGCCTGTTCTCTATCAAGGCTGCCTGTCCTTTACAGTGTGCACCATGAACAGCATGAGTTTGCCACTGGGCTGGAAGTGTTAGCCATTCCTCTTTGACTTGGCACTGGCTAGGGTAGCAGGCTGTGTGGCACTGTGCTCACAGTTACCAAGCAGTAACAAGTGCCTGTCTGCATCCCCTCTGTACTCTTTCCAGTGGCTGACTCGTAAATTTTCCTTTTAGGCTGGACATTATCCAAAATTTTATATGGGCCTTTTATATGGGCTTACCTCTCACTGAATTCCTTCTCCAGAACAGAATTCTCTAAGATCATCAATTAATTTTCACCAGTTACAGAAGAAAGAAAAATACCACCTCCTGCACAAATGTTTGAACTGCAAGCTTCATCATTTATCTTTCTGCTCTTTTACATCAGCTCATCTTTGCTCACCTGTCCATCTCTTTGCCCTCTTTCACGTTTCTACTAGTCATCCCCTATGCAATTCTACAACTACTACAGCTTCTACAAGTAATACTAACACTGTAGCATAATATTGAAACACACCTATGACTTTCTATTAGTGTAGGACAATTGACTGAGATCATTCTATTCAGCACCACTCTCTGATTTTTAATTGTTGCTGGGGGTGGGGGGAGGGTGTTTCAGTCTGTACTTAGTCTACATTCAGTAGCACAGGAATCAGATGAAAAGATATTTTCAAGTATGCAAATTATTTAACCTGTACTGTCTTAGATTATTCATTACGTAGGAAATGGATCAGATTGTTCTGTCCTTCATCTAGTACTTGTAGCATCTTATGAAGGCATAAGTATTCTCATGATGGGTATGACCCATCTTCGGAAAATAGCTCCACCTGCTCTTCAACACATCACTTGAAGTCCGCAAGTCTAAATTTTGGGGCAAGAATAAGAGCTGCAAGTCTGCACAGGGAAGTTAGCCTTCTGACATGCAGCAACGGTGCCAGCTTTTACTTGTTTTTTTTTCTTATCCCTAAGATAGCAAAGACTCTGGTCTTTGATGGCTAAATCTTACATGGCTTTTGGTTTCTATGTTATTTGCACATCAAATCATTAGCAAGTATTCACACAGATTATCAAAACATGAGAACCCTGAGAGAAAAATAATAGTTTGCTGATAAACTGTCATTTCCAAAGATGGCATTAGGTACACTAGAGAAATTTATGGAAAGACAGTGAAGCTATCGACTGCAAGCACAACTATAAAAAAGAACCTCATAATTAACAATATTCATCTATGACTGAAAATTTTGTTTCTGCTGTCACTCAATTACTAACCATGGGAATCAGAATCTCTAATACTTCATTAAGTTCTTTAACTATATGAAATATTATAACATAACTCAATTTTTACATGGCAAGAAGAAAAAAAAAACCAGCCCCACAGATAAATCAGAAGAGTCTTGCACTAATAAAACAGGGTAGCTTTGAAAATATTGCCTATTCGGACCATCAGATGATACTGTTTAGGGTACATAATACTGAAAGGGCAATCTGATAATCACAGTAGAAGCAATTTCAAGCCATACTACTGCTGAAAAGTCAATTTAACTTTCCAGCTTTATAAGACTTTGTTATTGCTATTGTTAATTATTTCTCATTTAATGGGAAATTGGCAACAAGGTCCCCAACTGTCATTTTAAATCTGCAATAATATCATGTGAAGCTTTTCGTCCTTATTCCCAAGTCCTGGATTATCAGAGCTAAATGGCAGCTCCAGCATTACAAAAGCTCAGGGGCAGGTACTGTTACACAAATTGCCAATTCAATTAACAGTGTGTAAATGCTCCACTGGCAGGCTGAGGGAAGGACAGCCATTTTGGCAAGTGTCATTCCTAATTTATCAAACTGTCAAACCTTCCACTCAGGTGCCTGCGGTCACTGTCTGCTTCTTAATGCTAAGTTGTAAAGCTGCAGGAACCATTCTTGTAGCTTGACAAGGCACAATACTCAAAACTGATTTTAAAATCAAATGTACAGTTGTCTTAATTATTCTCAGTATAAATGATGTTTTAATTACAAAATCAGAGTGGGAATATTCAATCAAGATCCAAGATTACATGTATATACAAGGAGGTGGGCAGACCAAAGCCTGATACCTAGCCTGTTTTCCGAGGTAGCTATTAGGTTTTTCTTAATTCAATACAGTTTGTGATTACCTACCTCCCTCGGCTACTGTCCTTTACAGTCTTTAGTCTGACTCTGTTTTTGGTTTTTACCAAACCACTGTGTCTATGTTAATGTCTTTCAAGGCAAAACCCCTGTGGCAGGACTCTGTATCAACAGATTGGTTTCATCTCCACAGGCCTTGCTCTCCTTCCTCCCTCAGACATGCCCAGCTACTTCTTTTAGCAATTTTTTTAAATCTTTTCAGAAATAAAAACAGGTTATGGGGCTCTTCTGTAGAAGTGAAAAGCCAAATAACTTCACACTTGAAGGCTTTCCCTCATTCTTTTTCCCTTCATTTCTTTTTCTGTGCTGACAGAAACAGCATACAGAAACTACTGCATATGCAGATCGGAGCCCCTACAGTGAATACATGTACTGTGCAGTACACTGGTGTCTGCAGGATAGCGCTTGAACACTATCCCCATTATGTACTTGGGAGGGAAAGGGGGGAGGATGTTACATCAGTGCATCTGTAAACGTTTGCTTTTGTGTTGAATACTTGCCAAGTATGGGCTGCAGAGTGTTTCACTTAAGTTTAAATTGATCTGACCATTTTAAAGCAAAGAAAATGGAAATAGAAAATAAAATACAGAAAACTGTCTTTTCAATATCTTGTGTGACTCCTGTTAGTAAAAATGAACAAAATTCATGGCACAATAATCCAAAAAACCCCAACAAACTCCTATTGGATAATATGAATATGTTCTCTAATCCATCTGTAGACACCACGGACCAGCAGAAGATGCTCCAGAGAAAGAAGAAATATGAGATTAAGTAGTTATGTGTAGGTAACATCAGCTATAGTTTATTATCTACAATAATGAAGTTCTTTAGTGAAAATCTGTATGCTGTGCATCTTCAAAAGTGATTATTTTTTTTGCCTGTTAGCTCATCTGATATAGGTATTATTAACACAGCATTAGGAATCCAAAGACTTTTACTTTTTATGTAAGACAGTTGTAGCCTTGGACTCAATACTATTGTGTCACTGCAAGTTCCTAAGGCTAACCATACATTTTGTGTAGGATGTAATGTATCTAGATGCAAATGCAATTCACTTGTTCTATCAGATTTCAGAACGTGGTTTAATCATTTTAGAATTAAGAAATAATTCTTGCAATGCCTTCAACAGACATGGTAAAAAGTAACTCAATTTACTTTCACAATATTGTTTCTTCATCCATATGATGATAAGTGTGAATGAAGAAAGTACTCTGGAGCATGGGACTATCAGGAGTGAAACATTGCTATGTTGAAATAATAAGAAGGAATTCCATACTTTGGTATAAAACAACTATTTGAACTGACCTTGACTTCTAAAGCTTTTAAGGATTGTCCCTAAATCAAGCCAAAATTGTTTATAAAGCTCTGCTAAATAGCTAAGACTGTGGACTTCATCCAATGCACCATGAAATCATTGAGACCATCTTAAATCTTTTACTTGCCCTATTCCAGCCATACCTGTGAAAAGATAGGTCTCTGGTTCCAATGTATATACATCAAGAAAAAGCAACAAGCATTTGAGAGTCATGAGGTAGATTGCTTCAGTTATTTAAATAACTTTGCATAATTTCACAAGAGCACACAATTAGACCAGATTTTTAGAGTAAATTAGGAGACTAAAAATAGAGAACAGGATTCCAACAAAGTTTCAAAAACACATGGGTGCTTTGAAAATCCTAACAGGCACTCATTTTTGACACTCTCATGTGTGAAAGTATCTGCACAGATCTTACTTTCCTTCACCGCAAGTTGTCTCCAGGTAATATTATTATTGTTACACTATTTACCTTTCTGCCAGTGCTTTTGTGTAAATCTAACGCTTTCAGCCTAACACTTCATTCAGTCTGATAGCATGCATACTTCTTTTGAACTTGAAAGAGTGAGAAAGAAGAGGCAGGAAAAAATAAAGTATCTTAAATCAACAAAATAAAACAGCTGCTCCTAGGGCTATACATTGGAAACTTTATTACCTCTATAGATTTTGAATACGAGTTCAGGAAATTACATGTGATAGTTTAGGTGGAAAAGATACAGTGCTGCACAAGAAGCATCAAGTGTGACCTAAAAAAATACTCAAGTAAATAAAATACTGTTAGATCACAGATTTTAGAGATACTGAGTTCCAGACTGAAATGTGTGATAGCTATTTTAGTTTGCAAGAACTGAAAAACATCTGACTGAAGAAATCCTTCTTATTAAAAAGAGAAAAAAATGTTAAACACTGAAATATTTTTCCAATCCTCTGTAAATCCTAACCGCCGATGCCAAAATAAATAGCCTATGAAGCATAAGTAATTCCAAGCAGTTAATTAAAAATAAAACTAGGTGAAAAAAGCTGTTAATAAACAGGTTTGTATCTATGAGATTATTCCAACTGAATTTTACTTTCAGAATATCAATTTAGGCAGCACTTTGATTCAATAAACCAGCATGCTAGGGCATTACCTTGAACTGTGCAAGAAGTTGAATATCAATCCATATTATAATCAGGGGATTAAAATGATAGATTGTTTCTAGATTTGAGTTTCTTCAGTCAAGAATATTTTGCAGAAGATGTACTTTGCAGAAGAATGAGTACTTTGACTTTGAAAGATAAATCTGATAGAGATAGTAATACATATGCATTTAATCTGATCTCTGCACATTACAAGACTTTACTGCTGCATCAAGACCAGCCTTTGTAAGAAAACAATTCACTCTATTAAAAAGCATTTCAGCCACTATGGAAGAATATGAACTTCCATATAAAGAAATGCCAGTTAAGGGTGTTGAAACTGCAGACATTGTGAGACTACAAGTGCCACTTTGGAAACAGAGTTCAACAGCAATTGTTACCCAAAGACCACACTGTTCATATTACCAATTAGCACCAAACAATCCTAATCCAGACAACATATTTATATGGTAGTTCTATACTGCTGAGTTATCCAAGCTAGTTTCCGAGCTTTGAGAGCCATCTAACCAAGGACTGTCAAGGAGCTCGCTGTACATCCATGTCCAGAAGCAAGTTGAAAGTCCAAGGTAGACATACTCTCTGCTTCTTTCCCTAGACTCTGTGTAGATGCACGAAGGAAAAGCAACTGAAAGAAACCTGATGGGAGCTCTTGAGACACCTACTGAAGTTCAAACCCCATAATTGTTCAAACAAGGAAACTTTTATTTTCAGACAAATAAATTTAAAACTAAAAGCCTGATAGTAGCTTCAGAGCGGTAGTCATCACAATGTATGCTAAGATAAGGTACAAGTGTGCTCACAACCCCTATGTGAGAGCAATAAATGTAACTAGATATTTCAATGCACATTTTCTTTAAGGACTGGTGGTGCTCCTGGTATACCCTCAGGAAGTACTGTGGCAAAAATGACACGAATACCTGTGTAGCAGTGTCTAAGAAACTGAAAACTTGATGTGTGCAGATTCTCTGAAATCTCTAAGTTGAATGACATTTACTAGAATAAAAGTCCATATTCCCGCTGCTTAAACTTCATCATATTTAGATGAATAGAAGGCTTTTCCAGTGTCATCACTATCTTCTCTAATTTTTCAGGTCCTGTATCTATGTATACCTTATATTTGGTCTCCAGTGACAGTTAAATGGTGAGGAGCTATAAGATCCTACCATGATTTCTAAAAAACACAGAAGTTGGAAACCTGTGTGATGTCTACAGGCACCTAACTTATTCTCAGATGGGGTGGGAAAACTATGGGTTTCAATCCACTTCTGGAACTGTCCCCTACTCATTTCTTCTTGTGCTTATGGAAAACAGAAGTCTGTTCAAGGACTAGGACCAATCTGGTCCCAGACTTACTTTTTTTGTTCAAATACATGCTCATTTTCAAATGGAGCTGCAGTTATTTCTCTGCCAAAACAAGAACAGAAACAATAAACTATTTGCATAAAATCATTTGTGGCACTACTGAAAAGGTATCTAACAGTTCTAACCTCCTTTTGGCTTTGAAAATAAGCAAAATTAATAATCATGGTGCAAGATTTGGCTGGGCTCTGCCTCCAATTTTAATATTGCAAAGTGGCAGCATTTGCCCATATGGAGCATAAAAGAAGCCAGTACATAAAACACCATTAACACTTCTTGCTCTTTCTGCACCATCTCTGCTTTTAATCCAAAAGACATCATTTCTCCATTCCTACATCATGACAAAAGCTTAAGCAGGCAGAGAAATGCACTAAAAATGTTTCCAAGTATCAATCCAACTAAAGGTTTAGCATGTTTCTCCTAAGCTTTGCTTTCCTGTAACCCATCTGCAGTTTCACCAGCCCCAGCCCATGATTTTTGGAAGTTGCTCTGAAACAGGATCTCAGTACCTTCAATGTCTCAAACACAAGTGCATTTTAAAAGAGGAAATAACACTCAAAATGCATTTAATATGTATCTACATAATTTGTAGGAAAGTAAAAATGGCAATCACATGGTTGGTTCAAACATCTGATCAAATATATACTTTGCAACAGTCATGAATAAGATGAATAGCATGAACACCTCGAAAGAAATGGTTTAATGCAAATCAGGCAAAGTCTTGTTTCACAAGACACAAGCTTCAAGCAGTGCCATCTTGGCTGCCTGCATGTCTCACTGACGCATTCCTTTCATTTGCTTTAGTACCAATTTTCTTGGAGCAGTACTCCTGTACTGCTATGTTTCCAATTAAAATTCACCCTGAAATCATGACCTATGCTATACCTAAAACATAGCCTCAAGTGCCTCAATCACCTCTCAGAAGCATGGTCCCCTCCCTTTTCACACTTGTCTCAGAAGTTTGCAAAAATTTCTAGTGGGTGCTGCAAGATCTTCATAGTCAACTAGCTAGGCTGGCCAACAGAGAGGAAGCAGGCTAATTTTTGTACCTCCTGCCCCCTTCTTGCTTCTGAAAGCAAGACCTCTAAACCAGTCCTCTACTTATAAAAAAAATTTTAAACTACATTTAGCTGTGGCAAGAAAAGGAAAGGTTATTTTTGGTTTATACTGGCCTGAATATACTAATGCTAGTCACAACCTAGCCATGAAAGAACAAATTATAGTAACAGATGTCCATATATCACTAAGGTGACTTCCCTCCCTATTTTTATTTTTTATCAAAAATTGTGAGCCTGAAAAGTCAAAACAAGATTAAAAAAAAAAAAAAAAAAAAAAGAAAAAAAAACAACCCTGCAGCATCTGTCTCAGCAGAGTTCAAGCTGGCTGACAGTTCCTTACACTGAAAAGCCGAGACTGATGCTATAATTAAAATTTCATGAACAACACAAAAAACCTATTTTGTTTGGGAGAACTGTTATGAAAGTATACAGAGAAAAACTGAATATGGTAATTTTAGTTTATCTCTGGCCCTGAATTTAATGATTAAACTTAAAAATCCTGAACAAAATTATTGTTAGCAACACCTCATAACTTAATTAATTATGAGTGTCATCTCTCTTAGGCATGCAAGCAGGTCTTAACCATTCTAAGTGAATGTGTGGCTATTGGCACATGACCACTATGAGTTCTCATTTGTTTGATGACTGAAGATTAATTCTTCCTGTCCTTATCACAGAATTTAAATTTGACCCAAATAATTTTCAGCCTAGAAAGGAATAAGAAGGATAAAGTGAATAATCACTCTCAAGACAAAGCAAAAAGGAAGAAATGGCACAGTCAGAGACATCCTAGTGGCACCTGTGCTACTTTCCTTTTAGTTTTTGTTGTTGTTGTTTGTTTGCTTTTTGGTTTTGGGTGTTTTTTTGTTTTTCTTTTTTTTTTTTATAACATGCATTGCTTTTTACTGAATTTCAGTCAGCTCCATGGGAGACAACACCATCCATCTTATTTCATCTTTTAACAAGGACTTGATGAGGTGACACAGAATTGATTCTTAAAAACACATTACCTGTTATGTGAGGCATTGTGTGACAGGGAGAACTATCTTCGTGACAGGCACCTGACAGCAGATTTGTTGATTTCATGGTCACTTCATTTAAAGTAACAACAGGGTGAAATATGCCATCTGATAATCTGTTTGAATGTTGACTGTGAAAAGCACTTAACATTTCTGCCAGCTACCACCACTACTACAGAATCTGTTCTTCAATATGTGCAGTTTTACCAGCCTCTTTAATAATTATAAACCAGAAACTCTTACCCTAGATTAAAGGAGGGGGAAGGAAAACAAAAAACAAACAAAAAAAAAAAAACAACACAACCTTTAAAAAAGTAACCTTAGAAATCTGACATTGCATTCTGAAAATAATAACAGTCAAAATTTAGGGCATGTCACACAGTGAGACTACTGTCTGCAAGATGACTGGCTCTTTGCTCTTTGAGGACAACTGCTGCACCTGCACTGCATAGGTGATTTTAGGGCAAATATGTAGCCTTTCTCAGTCAGTTTTCTTCCATGTGAAAGTGGAATCCCGATTCTCAGGATCAAACATCTTGCTTAATTTTCACTAATGTGTAGTTTTGATAGATAGCAAAATGATACGGGATGACTCATTTCAGGAAGTGATTACACTGAATTGTGATATTACAGCTCAGGATGAAATTTTAATTAAGAAGCTGGGGTTAGAACCACAAAAATCTATGTATCAGCATGACAGGCATTAAAAAGAAACAAAATACCAAAGTTTCATTAGTTCTTTAGGTGCAAAGCTTGCAACATAAGAAACCAGAATAATACAAAAACTATTATTCACTTTTATCCAGTATTACCCACTACTATCCAGTAGCTGAATGAGTGAAACTCTTGCTTGTTTTTGATAGAGTTCGGGACAGGCACAGATACCTCTAGACTAATCTGGCAGCACTGGAAGTCAGGTCAAAATCCTTTCTTAAACAGAGCTATTGCCATATAAAAATGCATGGTATGCACAAATTATAAACCCTTAATTCAAGTAGGGTTAAATGAGACAAATTCTAACAAATCAGCACTGTACCCCTATCGTAATTAACACATACTCACACATTGAACTATCTTGTTGATTTATGCTAACCTCCATGAAACCTGATGAAGAAATACCTTGAATCGATATGATTTAAGCATTTTTAAGACCACATTAAATATGAACCAGAAGCAGGCTGGTTAAAATTTACACTTTCTCTGAAAGATTTTTGACACATTCAGTGCTTGTGAAAGCTGAGGGGATGACGGCCCTAGTCAAATACAGTTGAGTGAGCAGACTGCAAGCATCCCACATTCCACCTCCAGTGCAGTTCAACCGTGACGTGGAGGGACCTGCCTTCTCTTTTACTTCCCTCCCCACACACACTTTTATTTACTGTCTCGTAAATATTTTATTAACTAATTCCTATTGTTGCTTGCTGGCTTTTTTCTTTTTAGTACTCTTAATGTTTTGCTACACAGTTTAACTTACTTAAATTCACCTTTCTGTGTAGAAACAAAATTCTGACAAGTTGACAGTCCAAGACTATAGCACGTATTTTATTCCTAATCTATGAAGATGTTATCAGAATAATTTCATGTGGATGTGTTTACCTTTAAATCTTCTTTACTCAGGAAATAACCTCAGGGGTTCAGGTTCTCATCTCCTGGAATTGCATCAATGGCAGCAGAAGCATGAAAACTTCAGCATGGATTTTGAATATTGTTTTTATAATCAGAACATTCTTCATGTTCTTTTACGGCACTGCTGGCTCCAGTGTTACCTGCTAAACTTCAGCTACTTCAGAAATAACAACCTACAGTTATTTATTTAAAATAGCGACTGTCAACTTGAAATTTAGTCAATTAAAAACAAAACAAAAAGCAAAACAAAAACAAACAAAAAAGCACTGTCAGGTGCTAAATCAACCCCTGAGCCCCACTTGCCAATTTCTGTGGTTCTAAGACCATATGCTCCTATTTTAAGAATGGCTTCCTTTTTTCCTGTCTCTGTGCAAAAGCCTCACAGAAACAAACAAAAAGCGAGGCAAAGTGAAAGCTATCAGAGCAGAAATAGCTTTCACAAGTGCCTAGGAGAAAAGTAAGGAAACCAGGGAGATGACACAGAAGGGAAAAAAAATGGCCTATTTCTTAATCTACTTCACTTACAGTGCTCTCTGGAATTATACAAAACTCCACTGGAAACCAAAAAACAAAAAAAAACAAACAAAAAAATCCAACAAAAAAAAAAACAACCAAACAAAACAAAACCAAACAAAAATACAAACCAGCAAAAAAAAACCCCACCAAAAAACCCCAGAAGAAAACCATTTAGGGGAGAAAATTCAGTTCAGAGGTCTACTGTGCCCCTTTAAACAGATATCAGCTTTGAAGCATGGAATAAAAACCCCTGTGGCCCAGATCTTGGGGTTCATTGTGGTTGCTTTGAGTTGCATCACACACACATTCTGGGCATGAAGCCAGTGTCACTGGCCAAGGGAGGTCACTCACGTGCACGGGGATCTTCCGGTGGCACAGAGCCAGACTCTGCTGCTCCTGTCACATCACTCTTAACTCAGCCTCCTTTGAGGAAACCCAGTCAGGTCTGCCCCAAAACACTTCAAATCCTCGCTTGATGCAACACTCCGAGCAGTTTCAAGAGTCACAGCAGCATCGCAGTGCATGTACATCTCCCACCCCCAGAAGTGTGCTGTTTCTCAGCTGCTACGGAAAGTTAAGACTAAATTAACTTCACTGACCAAATTGGAACTGCAGTCCTTGTTGAACTCAGTGGGAAAATATGCAAACTATGTTTACAGCCTTGTTAAGCATAAAGCCATTAAAAGTCATATACCCAACAGGCTTCACAACAATGACAAGGAAAAACAGCCACCTTTATGAAATACTGTTAGCTCTCTGCATTACCTTCCCTGGTGTTAAACTCCTAGTATGAAGTCTCCTTCTATCAGAAGGAACAACATTTGGCTTTATATTACCAAGTTGGAGAATTCATCACTTTCATCTCTCTGCCATCTGCAGGATATTGAAAATGAAATGAAAAAAGAAAAGGATTTTTAACATGAGGGGAACACCTGATGTATGAAGTTATTCAAGCCCCAGGAATGTGTGGTATTGCACATTCTCACTGTCACAGTCTTTGTTGAAAAGGATTTCCCTGACCTTTTCTCTAACCAGCAAACAAATAAGCCTTATCTCTCAGCAGGAGAGAGCCACTGCTCCATTAGATCATTAAGCAGTTTTATTCAGACTATCCCAGTCTCCTGTCCTTGGCCCTGAAGAAAGAGCTGGCACCAGTCCAATCAGTCAGATAGAAGGAAGGCAAATGTGCCTTTGTACAGTACAGCTTGAAATGTCACAGCAGGATGAAAGTCGTGGAACAGACAGCAGTGAGGAAAAGATGTGGTGCTACATGAGGGGTAGTGTTCCAACAAGGAAAGGCTGGTGTTTCAGTCTGCCAAACAACGTAATGACTCATCCAGGCAGAAAAATATTACCACCATGGGAATATTTGGAACGTCTCAGTCTGAGAGTAATTAGGGACTAAACTACACCGGCATGCTTCAGTGATGAAATGAGAAAATAAGCAATACCTCTGTCAAGTTCTGATTGGCGAGTATTAAATGAATATGGGCTTCTATCATATCTGACCACAACCT